>JAJEJO010000936.1:145105-160105 GCA_020662805.1 Glaucomys volans | reverse complement strand
TCCTATGTATTACCTTGTGCACCCACCACTGGTCGTACCCTGGAGTTGTAATAAGAACTATGGCATTAGTTAACAAAGTGAAATGTGGGTCTTGAATGTTAAATTTTATTATTGGAAAGGCTCTATTGTCAAAATGCCCTTAAAAAGTATATTTTATGTGTTTAACATTTTTGTTTTCCTGTGTGATCTTTATGAAAGGCATTTAAAGCAAACCATAAACAAAGAAATATTGATATGGAAACTATTAGTACTCTGCACAGCCATTTTCATAGAAGAAAAACATTTTTGAGTTTGTTTTTTTAGACATCTATTCCCCCTACTGGTGATATTTATTCTTATTTAGCTACAAAAAAAAATCATGTTGAGATAATAGGAAGAGAAGGAGTCGGATGGAATTATTTGAATATTTCAGGGATGTGATTGCTTTTGTGATGAATTCTTAAATTACAGACTTCAAACCCTGACACTAAGGAGATGGGATAGTTTCTCCTTAAACACTCTAGAATGGATGTTCTGTTGTCACCTCAGAGTCTGAAATTTGGCATGTCCTTGCTGATGATGGGCCTTCAGTCTTTGTTTAGACCTTCTTGCACTTAGGGAGCTGCTGGACCTCCCCCAATTCCCCCAGAGCCCCTCCTGTGTTCTCCCATGGCCCTTGTCCTTCTGCAGCCACATCCTTCATTGCAGTGGTTGACTTCTGGCCCTTCTCTCCAACGTATCCCTACATTTCATGAAGAGAGGATTGGGCTTGCCTGGCTCACAGTGGGTGATGCCACAGCATCGTCACCCCCAAGATACCTGCACCTTCCCTCCATGGCAGCAGTCACATGCATAATATCCAGAGGATCCAGAGGGCAAGAGGGTAGAGGGCAGGACCTCCTCATTTCAGGTCTGCAGGGGGTTCCATTGACGTCCCTGTGAATGATCTCCTGAGGTGTGCAGTGCACAGCCTGCCTAGCTTCATGCAGCCACCTGGGTCTACTCCTACAGGGTGAGTGAGAGGCGGGAGCAAGACAGAGCTGGTGTTCAGCCAGTGTCTAATACAAGCCAGGCACTGTGCCCACTGACAACAGCCACATCCATCGTCTTTTTCCCCAGGCCAGTCCATATCTAGTCCTGCCTCCCTCCCACTCACCCTATCCAGCTCTGTTTCCTGCTCTGAAGAATCCAGGGCCTATGAACAGAGGACAGCCAACAGAGTCCTGTGTGCAGCACTTTCAGCTGCCCCCCCATCTCCCAGTGTTTCCAGACCTTCACTGCCACTTTCCCTTTCAAAGCTCTAAAAAGGGATTAGGAATCCTATATACAATTCAAGTCAAAGTTTCATTATTACTTTTAAAATACAACCAGAACATTGTCTGCAGCAGAGCTTGTTGGGGGAGGGGGAAATTCAGCAGGATCTTTCTTCTACCAACCCTCATGATGCCACAGCACTTCACCTCCACCATCACGGGAAAATGAAGAAAAGGAGAAGGGAAGAGAAGAAGCATGTGTTGCAACCCAGGTGCTGGATCCATGGCTGCTGCTAACCCCACAGTGGAGAATTAATTGCACATCTTCCTTACTAAGGCTGTTGAGAAGGGCCAAGCTAATAAATGGCAGCTTCCATAAGGGAAAGGAAAAGAAAATCCCCAAGAGAGGCTCATTTATGCTTGGAAGAGAGTGGGAGAAGGCTGGCATAGAAGAACAAGAGGATCCTGACCCATCCCAGGCCCCGGTGTGCCACAGGGGATCTACCCATTCCCTGGGAGCAAGAGGGCTGGGATTTGCTTCTCTCTGCTAGGTATGGGGTGTTTAATGGATTGGAATCTAAAATTGGTACATGCCAGACCAGCTATTTAGGGAAAGGACCCCTGCCTATGACATTTGCCCTTTTAGTGGCCAGTCAAGAGCCCATGTGGCTGTGCCTGCCCTCCAGGAGAGCTCCCTGGGTCAATATGTACTTCAACCTCCTCTAGACTTCAAAGTCACTTCTATCAAGGGCCTCCACACTTACAGCAGTAAATCAGTGCCTTTGCAGCTCTTGACGAAGGACTGCTCCCACCTGCCACATCTGAGCCTGTTTCCTCCCCCATATGCCAAAAGAATGGTAGCCAGTCTCCTTGTGAAATGATGATGATAGACCCTGAAGGAGCTGCAATACCCACATGTGAGTGAGTGGCTGCAGGGGTAGCTGATGCCAAGCAGGAAGCCCCACTTTGTCTTTTAGGCCCCATATCCTCACATGACCAGAGCAACAGCTTCTCAGAGGGAGTTCTGCCTGGCCTACAGCCCCTGCACACTTGACCAGTGGCCTAAGCAGGGAGCTTAGTGTGCAAGGGGATGCCAAAGGTGCTGTGAGCAGATCCTCTGGTGTAGAGTGAGGGGATCACAGGAAGAGCATTAGGTTCACATGATTAGGTTTCAGTCCTTGTTCTGCCACTTACTATGTGTCTTTGGAAAAAAAATCTCTGAGCTTGAGTTTCTGGATCTCAAACTGTAGGATTCAATGAAATGATGTCTGTTTTTCCCTCCCTACTAACATTCTGGAATCCTAAAAAAGCAGAAGGTATTATATTCCCTGACCCCTTGAGCTTTGGCAATCCATGGGAAATTCTGCAATGAAAAAGAGCTCTCTTCTAACAAGATTTCTGGAATAATGGACTCCTTTAACAAGACTAATGTAATGAGCAAAGTGTTCATGAATCTGAAATAATGTATTAAATTTCATATGGCCTTTTAAAACTAAGAGAGAGGGGGAGTTGAACAAAATGTACAGTGGACATTATGAACTTAAGAGCCTTGAGAAATTGCTCCATTAAGTTTAGTAAATATTTTCAAACCCCTGCTCCATGCTGAGCCCAGTACTAGGCACTGGGAATGCCAAGATGAGTCTGAAAGTCTCTACCCTTTGAATAAATCAAGATATAGTGTAGGCAGACCAACGTGTCAAAAACATCATTTCAAAATGCTATAGTAAGGGCAGAGACAGAGATGTTTCCAGGATGCACTGGAGCTCAACCTAACATGGGGAAAGTTCTAGAAATGTTTCTTGTAGAAAGAGATGTCTGAATTGACTTTGAAAGAGGTACTTCAGGCCTTTTTGCTAAACCCAAAATTCTGCAAGGCTTTCAAATTTCAGTCTACAGTCTATTTCTGCTGTTGAGTTTTGGTTAGGTGACCACTGAGGCTCTCTTTCCACTCTCCAGTGCCCTCCCTCAGGAGAGAATACCATTGACTGACAATCCAGAAGGGCTGTGGAAGAAGGTAAGAAGGTTGAAATCTGTTCATTCCTTTTCAATCATTTACACATTGTATAGGTTTGTGTTAGATTATGTTCTTCAAGCTCAGATTTTTAATATCCTGAAATATATTTCACTAATGGAATAGCTGATTTAAGATCATAGACTAGGACCATTTTTGGTTCTGGGGCCAAGGACCTACTCCCTGAACCAGACCAGCCTTGACACAAAGTGCTCAGAAACATCCTCATAGCCTGAATTGTAGAGTTTATGAATGGAAGGAAGAAAAACACTGCCAGGGGATAGAGACCTGAGATCTTTCCCCAACATAGTCACTAATCAATGTCTTGACTCTGCTGTTGGTGAGTTCCCCATGAGGTGACTTAAATTTATGGAGTTTCCAGATGAAATTAGACTTTCCTTTTAGAAACAAAACAACTTCAGGAAAATTTCACTATAGAACTAATACATATAGATGGTCAGCAGATACCAATACACATTTTCTATGTTTTGGAAAACAGGAAATGTGTCAACATCATTGGCATTGTGAAAAGAAGAGCTTGTGTCTCCCAAACGAGATTCTGGAACAGAGCACTGAAAGGGTGGACTGCGAGCTCCTGTGAGAGGAAAATAGCCTCTGGGTCCCTAGAATAAGGTACAGCAAACAAAACACACCAAAATAGGATGGGCCTAATAAATCTGGAATCAGGAGTGCTTGCCTCTTACTGTGTCCTGTGGACTTGACAAAAAACAATGGGCACAAAGCCAGAATCCACCATTAGGTGGATTGTTAACCAGTTGAATGACTTCCTGAAAGGGGCTGATTTGGATGGCTATCACCATGGGAGGAGTTTGGCGGTATTAGGCCCTAGGAAGCAGTCTTGCAACTTTTTGGAACAAGAGGGAAGCTAAAGAGAATAAGAGAGAAAAAGAAAGAAAATTAGGAGGGAGGAATGGGAGTAGGGACTCTGACTTTAACCCAATCCTATTTAGCATTTATATAAATTTGAAAGACAGTACACAGAGCATGATCATCAAAATTGTAGATGATGTTAATCAGGGAGAGAACTAGGATGCAACAAGTTCTTGCCCAGGATAAGATAATGAGCTAAATATAACAAGATGAAATGTAACTGGGATGAATGCAAGCTTCTCCCCATGGATCCAAAAAAAATCAATTGTGCAAGTTAAGATGAGAGAAGCATGAATTAGCTGCAGCACTTAGAAAACAGATAAAAAATCCCAAAAGACTAAACATTTGAATTGACTATAAACTCAATGGCAATGGGGCCAAATAATCTAATGGGATCTTGGACTACAATGAGGGAGCTGATGATTCTCCTTTACTCTGAACTACTCAAAGCACATTTGAAAACTGATGTCCAGCTCTGGGATTCATGTTCTAAGAAGATTGTACACATGCTGGGATGTGTACAGGGGGGTGACCAGGATAGTGAAAACTCGAATGTTCTCCTGTAAAAGCAAGGACAGAAAGGACATATGCACTGACTTCGAGTGCTCACAGGCATTAGATTTAGGAGAGAGACAAATCTGGGTCTAATATAAGGTAGAACCTTCTAACGAAACTGTCGAAAGTTCAAATAGATGACCCTTGGAAGTGAGGGATGTCTGTCTACTAGAAGTAGGACTGTCACAGTGGGAGGAGGTAGAAGGGACCCTCTTTCCAAAGGCTTTCATTTGTGCATTCTTGAAGCCACCTTTGTGCCAGGCCTCCTGCTAGGTGCAGGGAATGCCAGGATATTATACCTTCCATCAATGAGACAGATCACAGTCCAACAAGTCATGAGTGGTCTTGCATATGTGAAAAATAAATACAGTAAGAGAGAGAACAGGAGTTACTAACATGGCTTCAAAGATGGAATCTGAGCCATGAAAAGCAGAGGAAAGAGTGGTTCTGTGGCCTCCAGCTGGAGAAGATCCTGGGTGTGTGGGATGGTGAACAGTGTAGGGGAAGAGCAGGCTGCAGAGGTAGGCTGGAGCTGGAATGTCAAGACCTTGGGTGTTATGATAAGGATCTCTCTCTCCCTCTCTCATAGGAAAAGGGAGGAAACTGTCCAAAACTGCATAAAACAGAGATTTAGGACAGTGGTTCTGGTGACAGAGAAGATGGACCAGACTAGAGAAATTAGTGACAGGAAGATTGGCTCGTCATTTCCAGCTCTGAGGGCCTTGACTTCATAGAATGATATTAAATGCGAACATTTTTGAATGAAAAATGCTTTTAAGGAGACTAATAATAAGAGGGAAGCTCTATATTTATGTAGAAAAGAACTGTTTGTCTCCACACATGAAAATGAACAGAAGAGGTAAGGGAAGGTCTGGCTCATGTAATTCCAGGTCATGAAGACCTGGTCCAGGACAGGATCAGGACAGATGAAGAATGTTCTCCATATACAGAGCTTTTAAACACAGTCCATCAGTATTGGACAAATAAGTCCTGCTTATACTGAATGTAAATTCTAACAGAATTAAAGAGGAATTGGTAGAAGGCTTCCCAGACATGGAAGCTCTCAAAGACACTAACATCTGATGAAAACAAAAGAGTTTCCCCTGCCATCAGTATCTGGCTGGGCACCCTCAGGTTGGCCTTGGTGTTCTGCTGAAAGTAAACACTTTGACAGAGCACAAGCCACTCTGGGAACACTATGGACCAGGCAAAACAAGACCTGTCTATAATCATGGCTTTATTCAAAGAAAAACAAGAGCATTGTCCAAACCACAACAATGACCCAATATCCATTTCCCTACCTGGCTAATAGGAGTAACTGTTATTTACTTGCCAATGATAGCTTCAACCTTGCTTCACTCTTCTCTTCTAGGTAAGATTTATTATGACATCCAGTCAAAGATTTACCCCACTTCCTGAAGCATCCAATGCAAAGAAGAACTCCATTTCCTAAAACCCTCTCCCAAATCTTCCATGCAGTCCTTTCTAAGCCCTTTATTACTGAGATGCCCCAGGGTTCACCATGGTACATTTTCTCTTTATGGCAATATGTCAACAAAACTGTTTCTGGTGGTCTTTGACTAGAGCCTCCTAGACAGACCATTTCAAGTAATTTTATCCCTAGCTTTCTTCTTGGGGTTTCATGTTTCCATAATTTTCAGATGGGGAATGTTACACTAGTCTAAGTACAGGACTGGGCTGTTCTTTCTGTCTACCTGATTCATTCCAAGAACTAGCAGCTTCTATGAAGATTTTGATATTTCTCCATTGAAACAATTCATCCCCTGGGACTCTAGTGTACATGGTACTGACTTCCTTCTGCAAATATTGCACAATATTGTACATATTTTTTAAGAACTCTCCATGGATTGTGAATTATTCTCTCTCTCTCTCTCTCTCTCTCTCTCTCTCTCTCTCTCTCTCTCTCTCTCTCAGTACTGAGATTGAACTCAGGGATGCACTACCACTGAGCCATATCACATCACCAGCCCTTTTAATTTCTTTTTATTTTGAGACAGGGTCTCACTAAGTTGCCCAAACTGGCCTCAAACTTGAGATACTCTTGCCTCAGCCTCCTAAATAGCTGGGATTGAGGTGTGTACCACCACTCCCAGCTGGATTATGAACTCATCCAGGGCAAGAACTCTGTCTTATTCATCTTTATGTTTCCCATGTTTAGCATAGTTGCATGTAGAAAGTTCATTAAATGAATCCATGATCAAATGAATGAATTAAATATTAGACTTGGGAGGGACCTAAACAATCCCTAGCCCAAGTTTTCACACTCAATTGTCTAGTAGGAACAAGAAGGCCAGGACAGGGAGGGACCTGTGGCCAAGTGAATATACATGTTATATCAGTGCCAGTGAGTTTTTGTCAGGAAGGAAAGAGATTTTTCTGTTTCCAGATCTTCCAAATGTTAAACGAAAATGAGATATATCCCTAATTTTTAAGTATATTAAAACACCATGTGAGTCTAATGAAATATGTCTGTGGACCAGATTTAATTGTTGGGTTGTTAATTTGTGACTTCTGATCTTGGCCAACCCCTAATTTTATACATAGGACACTGTGGTCCAGAAAGATTAGAGGTCACTGGCCAGGAAGGACAACAGACTGAAAGCCAGGTCTTAATCACTTAATCACAATCCAATTGGGCGTGGTGGTACATACCTGTAATCCCAACTACTTGAGAGACTGAGACAGGAGGACAGAAAGTTCAAAACCAGCCTGGGCAACTTAGCAAGATCCTGTCTCAAAATTAAAAGTAAAAAAAGTGTTGGGGATGTAACTCAACATTAGAGCACCCCTTGGTTCAATCTCCAGTACCGAAAACAAAACAAAATCACAACCCACTTATATGCTTGTATGAACACACCACAATACAACCCATTATTATGAATATGTACTAATTAAAAAAGCATTACAATCTAAATTGGTATCTGCTGATCATATTCTTGGGGCAGGACATTCAGATCTTATAATCCTATTCAGTCCAAAGTACAGATGATTGGGGTGAGGGAAGAAGCAAGAGAAAAAACTTAGAGGTGTGTTCTAGACTTTGCTCATGGTTCTGTATACCAGGTGATATTTTAAAGCAAGTCCTAAGTATTTGCTTCTCTTTTCCAATGTTGGATCTGTGTTTCCTTCTCACTAACAAATTTAATTTGATATATTTAAATTTAAATTTTATTTCCATCAATGTGATACCCACAACTGTATGGAAATCAAATTGTTCTTCAAGGCTTATAATGACAACCATCTGTCTCCTGCCCCTGTCCTCCTCACAGCTCAGTCCTGCTCTCTTCCAGTTCTTAGCTACTAATGCACCTGCTGAAAAATCTTTTTACACTCATTATATTCTGCTTTCAATCTGGAAACATATGTTTTTCTGCTCTAGGATTTTTTCTCACTAGATTATTTGCTCATTTTTTCCTCTTCATTTTCCCTGTTATCTACTAGTGTTCTAATGAACTGGACTTTCTAATTTTCCCTCTTTCCACCTCTCTCTCTCTCTCTCTCTCTCTCTCTCTCTCTCTCTCTCAAAAATCTATGTCCTTAGAAACTTCCTCAACTTCATCTTGCACCTCTTCTATTGGATCTTTTATTTCTACTTTAATACTTCAAATGCTCAAAGCTTTTTCTCACTCTTGGAATGTTCTTTTTTCAAAGTCCTCCTAGTTTTGTTTCATGGCTTCAACATTTTCTCATACCTCCAAATAATCTAGTTTATTTGTTTGTTTGAAGTTGCTTATGCTCTGGTCTGTTTTCTCGGAGTTTATTTTTATTCACTATGTTTGTTTCTATCTGTGCTTTTTCCATTAGAAGTTTTCCTCAAATGTCTGATAGACTTTGGTTATCTAATACTTAAAAGTGAGGTACTAAAATGAATGAATGAGCCAAGTACTACATTCTGATAATTTCCATGTGCAAGATGGGGCTTTTTGACTGGTGAGCTTCGCTGTATAGGTGGTCTTAGGGGACCACCAATGATCAGTGTCTGCGGCAAAGTTTATGAAAGGAATCTTCCAGATGTTTTCAAGAGAGGTAAACGTGCAGGCTCCCAGTATTCTGAAAGCAAAGAGGGGGAAAGTTAGGGAACTCACTATTCAATGTTGTAGATTTTCACTTAATTTTCTTTATTTCTAACATTTTGCCTCATCCCTACCCCAACTGTGTCCCCAAATCATCTCCTGTTAAACATCTTCAAGGGAAAAAGTCTTATGTACTTCTAGTGGGTAAGGGGAGATTAGTTTATCTCTAAAAGACTCCACCAAGCCTCCTGTTTGCAATCCCCTTCTCCCATGACCTTGATGCTGTTCTGGGGTCTGCTAAGTCAGTTACTCCTTTGATGTACACATTCTAGTTTCCAAAATTTTGTAGCATTTCTCTTCTGCTATCACCTCCTTTCTTGCTCTCTATTTTGTTTGGTTCCTTCTTTGACAGCTGAGACAAATACATATATTTAATTTACTATATGTAACGTAAAGTTTCCCTAGAAAATTTAGATTTTATTTTTCATGCCTGCTAACCTAAAGACCCACCTCAACTTGGCAGTCCTTGGACAGTGGTCAACCTGGCCCATTCCATTTTCTTACCCAGCAGTCTTACTGATGCATCTACAGACACAAAAGTGTCCTTTGGTTCCTCTTGTTGAACATTATTTTTGTGGAGATCTATCAGATATATCTATCATGTGATAGATGATATAATCCTGAATAAGTACTGTTCTAATATTTTTAATTTTATTTGCTAATTTAATTAAAAAGTCCTGGTTTAATATCTTTGAAATTCTCTACTTATTCATAGATGAGTTGCAACTTAATACATGTAATTGTATTTACATGTGCATAATGCTACTTTGGACAGAATTATAAGAGACTCCTGTAATGTTCTTCATGAAGTTAACGTCTATTATCATCAATAATTATGGGTAAGTGGCATATGCCACCAGATTTGGCACATAATGAAGAACTTCTGTTTCTGAAAATTGTTTCAGAATAGAGGTATGGTGGTGGAGATAGGGGGATATGGTACTAAGTAGTAATTGAGAGTTTTTTTAAAAAACGAATTATTTAACCCCCAGGGATGCCAAAACTAAAAACAACTAAAAATTAATTAAATCACTTTTACTTATTAGTAAGTAATAAGTTCTTTTTATACAATCTACAACACCTGTGAGAAGTCACCATGAATAATCTTACATCCACAGTTCTGGGTGCCTCTTGTGGTCTGATCCATGCTTCTAAGGCTTTTTACAGTATCATATGCTAACAGTTCCAAATGCTAGGAAAATCAGATCTTCTACCTAAAAGAGGCCATTGCTATTTTTCATGAAGATCTCCTCACTCTATGGAAGGGCAGGTTTGACTCTTGTGACTGAAAGTAGCAATTATACAACTATAGCCATGTCTACCTATTAATTAATTAACTAATTAATACCTTTAAATTAATTAATACCTTTGTTCTAAACCATGGTATCAGAGGTTTGCAGGGACAAAAAAGGAGATAGTCCTTTATTCTCAAGAAACTTATCAATGGTATCAGGCAGGATAGGGTGAGTTTCCTATGGGCATGATGGATTTAAAAGAGAGAGATTTTAGAACAAGGAGCCATGACTGGACTGGCACATTCTCATACTTTGTATCTCAGAATGTAGTACATGGAATGATGATTTGTTGACTCCATGGTGCCTTTTCCATGAGAGCATGGGAGGATCTCTATCTTTGTCTCCCCATCAATTTGCATAGTACCTGGCATATTCCATAATGCTTACTGAATGAAAGAATGAATGAGTGAGTGAATTCATGGAGGTGTAGAGGTTAAGGCTAGCTAAATCTCAAGAAACATGTCCAGAACAGGCAAACAACAGCAGGAGGTTGTACTTGGTGTGGAAAAATGTGGTTGAATAGTGCAAGGGGTGTTCTGAAATGGGTTTTGCAGAACTCAGTACTCAGTGAGCCAGGAGTGGAAGATGTGTTTGGATGTGGAGACTGGAGCCAGACTGTTGAAAGACTTGCAAACCAGTCTATAGTGTTTTTGGACATTCACCTTTAGAAAGGGTGAACTGTAGGAAAGGGATTTGATGAGAGCAGTGCATTAGAAAGATTAACTTGTCTATCCCAAGCAGAATGAACTGGTTGTGGGAAAGATTAGAACCAGAGACAACAGGAGATTGCTACAATAATCCAAGTGAGAAATGCAAATGATCTGGATGAAGTTGTTGATGGTAGGAAAGGAAAGGCAAATAGATACAATAAAATAAAATATATAAGAATACAGTAATCTAGCATAATTAAAGTCCTTTTAAAAATTCTATGGATAAACCAGGTTCTCACCACTTTCAGCAGCTACTATAGCATAAATACTTGTTCTGGGCATAAATTTAAAAATTAGAAAGAGATATAAAAGGCAACTGGTAAACAAATGCTCCAACTTAAAATGTTCAGAATAAGGGATGAAAGTAGGTGTTCTCATGCTGGCATTGCTGGAGAACAAAGCACAGAGAACTGCACTTTCTCCAGGGATTGAAAGGCTATGCTTGACTATGGGGTAGGGATTGACCATAGGAGGCCAACCATTTTTGCATTTCATAAACCACTAGAATCTTCTTTATAATGGATTTAATCAGATTGAATATTTTGAAAATAATTGTATTTCCAGCCCTAAAACTTACAAATTGGTTCTGAACTATGCAGGATGATAGCAACAAGTATTTTCTTGGGAAGGGGGCAAGCAGGAGATAGAAAAACAATGTTTCTGATATGAAGGAATGTGAATGGAATGTTTTATTTTTCAGTTTTGATTTTCATAAATATCTTTCCTGCAGAGGTTTAGGCCATGTGAGTAACAAAATAGTGAACATTTGAGATCCTAACCATTCTGGAAAAACTTTTACAGTGCAGATTATTAGTTCCTAATAAGCACAACCCCAAATTTACAGACATATTTATATGATTCACAATAGGTCTAGGGTAACACTGGCATCTTTATATTTAATTGCAAAAAATCTCTCTGATGAAAATTTTTTAATGAACCTACAAGAAGAAAAGGTGCAAAAATTAATACTGCATCTTGATCCTTAGCTTGAAGAAGATCCTATATCTTTAAATGAACACTCTTTTGTGTTCCTTATTCACCCAAATGATTGCAGGTAGCCTTAAATTTCAGCACATAAGTGGTGCTTCCTGATTTCTTGATCGGGTTAAATAATGATATCTGTATTATCCAAAGTTAACACAATGTGCTGTTAAATGAGAAAGAGAATGAACTATTATCCTTTGTATCTGAAGATGATTCACTCATGGTAATCACTGATCATGTGTGCAAACTACAAAGAGATGTGAATGACCTATTCCTTCCCATGATGTAATCAAAGGAGGCCTAGTCCAATTTTCAACCATGCCCTCAAGGTCCTTCTTTACATCTTAGCTTACTAAGAATGTCACTGGTCATAGAATGATGATGACAATGACATCAAGTAGGATACAATAGTAGGAGCCATGGTAACAAATATTCTTATTGGATCTTTTATCAAAACCCTGTGAAGTGGGCAAGGATATTATTGTCCCTATTCTCTGAGCTCTGAACAACAAAGGCATCTGTTGTTTTACTCTTTTCAAGAATATTTAAATTAAAATGGAAAGGCACCTGTTTAATTTATCTTACCTATTAGTTAAATCTTTGCATATTCGATCTTAAGAAACTGACTGGTTTTCTGGTATTTGTTTCCATCTCCACATGATACCTTTCTGTCCATGAAGAACTGAGCCAAAGACACAGCTCCCATTTTCCTATCCGTTTTTTCATAAGGATTTTTAATGGAAATTTTATTCCAAACCTTGCACAAACATAAATACTGCATTAAAGGAAGATGAATTTATTTTGACCTTTACTGAAAATGCACTGTGAAACAAAGCACTTAAGCATTTATAGCCTGTTAGACACTCACATTACCCACTTCCTTGTAGATAAGAAAGTCCTTCCCAGCAAAAGTAATGTTCGCAAGTACAGCACTTTTACAAAGCACTTAACTGCAAAGCCAGATATCATGTTCTTCACTATGAGTCTGTTTTGATCGTTTTTATGCATTCAAGATCTATAGAAATTAAGGAAGCATCTAAAATGTTACATTCAATAAACATAGAGGATGACATTTTTTTGATGGGCTTTGATGAAAATACAGGATATTTGTAACAACATGCTTGCGGTGGGGGGACCCAATATTTGTTAGAAAGGAGATGGGAAGGTTTTTCGAGTTTTGCTTGGTTTCTCTTTAGACCCAGTGTCTTCCACATCCATCCTGTAGAATAATTGGAGTTGTTTAGCAATTTCCAGTTAAAAGCAGCTTTGTGTTCTATTTGTAATTATTAACATACCCTATCCTCTCAAAATAGACCATCCTCTCTTTGCATGAACAGAAATGAGAGTTCTGTGCTTTTATTTTTTGCCATGATCTTTTTTCCTTTAGGCGTAAGCTTCTGATTGCAGAGCTATTTCCTTCATCCAGACTCTTGTGTCAGAGAGTTGAGATGTTAAACCACAGCAACCATGAAACTTTAAAATCCCTGATGCATGATGAATGGGTGCTGGGCAAAGCAGCTTAAAATCTATGCTTTTGCTTCTCTTTAAACACTTTAAATTGACAGCGCCATAGATCAAACATTTTTACTGAGAGGAGAAGCTTTGGCAATTTAACTTAAACAAGTGCACAGTTACCATCATCTCGAGACCTCACCCCTCCACAATTACCCCTTCCACCTGGCGGATTGGGTACATTTCTCATTGGGAGCAAGTGTGTGTGTCCGCGCGCATGTGTGCGCGGCAGTTATACTACAGGACAGCCGCTTGTAACCCGGAGGTATAACACGCGTGCAACTTCCCCCCCCAACTCCATCCCACCCATTCCCAACCCCGGGAAGGGGGTGAAGGAGTCGGGGAGGGGGACTTCCACCCGGGGCCTGTGCCCGTCGTGGAGCATGCGCCATGGTTCCGCCTCCGCCCACCGCTATCACTGTCTTTCCCCCTGGCTTCTCACTTCTTCTTCCTCCTCCTCCTCCTCCTCTCCTCAACCCCCTCCTGAAGCAGCGAAGTTGGCGCGCTGCCCAATCAGGCGTACAGCGTCAGCTCCTCAGGGATCAGCAGGCAAAGTCACAGTCTGCACAAACAGAGCTTTCAAATTCATAAAATTCATAGGATTTTTCACAAATGAATGAACACAATTTTCTACCAATTTCCTCATTATGCAAATATGCAAAATATCAAATTTAGGCCAATTAGGGTCCTCCACAGTCCCAAATTCACCCGTTTAAGCCATAATTGCAGAAACTATCAAATAATTACGGTCGCTAATTGGAAATATTTGTGACAGATACAACAAATTCTTGCACAAATTACATTTCATTCGAGGAACCACTGCGCGCCACTGAAATTTTATCGAAGTCTAATTTAACTTACATAATGAGTTGAATTGAGTACTTGTTATCAAATTTGAGCAATTCATAGCCCCGTAATGTGGAATGATCAAATAAATTAAAAGGGAATTTATTCAATATTTTGTTGTGATCCTTTTCTCGGAACCATTGCTATTTTGTAGGGAATTTCCTCCTCCCGTGGCCCGGGCGGGTGTCTGGTGTCACTGAAGCCCCGGCGGTGCCCGCGGCAGCCGCACGAGGAGCCGGCGGATGACCTGGAGCCGGGATCTGGGAACCGGAGTAGAAGCCCCAGCCCCGGCCCGCCATAGCCTCTTCACCACTAGCCGGCGGGCGGACGCTGACTGGGCATCCCGCTCACAGGAAGCGCGGGGCCGTCGGTGGCCTGCTCAGTACCTCTGCTTTGTTTTATTTATTCGGTGGAAAGGTCAGCGAATACTTCCGGGTGAACCCAGGGAGGGTCCTAGAAATGATTTGACTTCACAAAACAATGTTAGCACAAGAATGCACGCGCGCTTGCACACATTCCCACACCCTTATTCACACATGTACATCACACGGCGCACACGCCGCATACAGACACACACGGTTTCTAACACACCCACCACGCAGACATGCTTTCATATCCAGGCGTGCGCACACACGGAGCTGCCAGCTCCACCGAGCAGGCCCGAGCGAGCCGAGTGCAACCTGGGTAGGTGTAAAACCCAACCTGCTGGGAGAAAGCAGAAGCTCGCTCCCTCGGGAGGGAGTTTTCCTCTCCCAGTCTGGACTGCCAACGATTAACTTAACTGCGGGGTGAGGGTCCTGCAGAATCGCGCACGAACAGTGTCTCAGGACAACGTCTCTCTCTCTCTCTCTCTCTCTCTCTCTCTCTCTC
>JAJEJO010000936.1:118802-145005 GCA_020662805.1 Glaucomys volans | reverse complement strand
CACACACACACACACACACACACACACACAGGCTCAGGGTGGGGGAACGCGCGTCCTTGATCCTTGGCCTTTGTGTGTGTCCTCTGCAGGGGTCCTATAATCAGAGTCAAGGAGATCCCTGATATGCGAATCCACGCGCCCCCTCTTCCCGCAGCTCCCGCGCATGAGACTAGCACACAAGCCGCCGGGATCGCCCTGTCTCGAAGGTCAGCCTTGCGGACAGGGCATTCGTTTTCCCTTGCACAGTCGCACACACACTCACTAGCACATTTTTTCCCAACTGCCTTGTGGCCTCGTTGGCGGGTTATAAATGTCTCCTTCTCCCTGTGATTTGTTTAATCCGTGGAAATGGTGCTGGTCCTATGTAAACAAGCCAAGTGCGGAATGAAGGCAGTCACCCATGCGTGGCCAGCCTGCCTATTTGTCAGAAAACCTTCATAAATACTGAGCCGGGGCTGGGCAAGGATGTGATGTCTCCATTTTTGCCAGGAAAGGGCACGAGGAAGACAAAGCGAGGCACGGCAGCGTGTAACCTTTAAGGGACAGATAGTCTGGGAGCTCAGAGGCCCGGGAAGTTCCAGGGCTAATTCAGCCGCCTGAGGATGACAGATGCTGGGCCAACCGCTCTCCTGGGGTCTGCTGGCGGGAGGAAACAAGGCCCCAGAGTTATTACACCAGGGAGCACAAATACTGGATGCACACTGTACACTGCGCTAGGCTGGGCCCATAAGACCCAGGCCCTTGGCTAGGAGAGAGTTGTCCTGGAGAGGTGAACCCCACACACCTGCTGGTTTACAGGCATATCACGCCTCCCAGTAAACCTTTCTGAATATTGCATTTCCAACTTCTCCTGGGTTCATTCAAAACAAATTCTAGGTGTCCAGAGCAGGTGGCCTTGGGGCAGCACTGCAGGCTCACAGCTGGATTTATCAAAGCACCCGTGGGTGACTGGTCCAAGCTCTGTTTACCCACCCTGGATCAGTGACTTGGCGCCCAAACTTATGCTTTCTTTCCCTCTCTTTCTTTTTTTCTTTTCTATTTTTTAAAGAACAATGCATATGTAGCTAATTACACACTCTTAACAAAAGCAGTAATTACTACCTATAATTATTATGGTCCTTATTTAGAAAAAATGTGAGAAAATGTTGAGTATTAAAACATGAAAGCAGCTATTAATCAAACCTTTACACCTTCTTTAACTCAGGCGTAATGGTGGGTATTATCATAAATCTACTCTGATAGTAACACAAGAATAATGAGTTCAGTAATGATAGCGATGATGATCATAATGATTTTAACCAACAAAGAATGGTGTAGATTTATTGCTAATAATGTGGTACAGGAACCTCTTTCATTAAAATTACCTATGTGTATTCTCTTCACCAGGGTAACCTGCATATGTGAGTGTGTGTGTGTGTGTGTGTGTGTGTATGTGTAGAGGTGTTGCCACTTTCCTCTGTGCATAAAGATAAAAGCTGATTGCTTGCAACACATCTTCCTCCCTCTGGAATACCTTTACCTGAGTCCCCATCTGGCCTCAGGGTCTCCCCTTCTCCCCTTAGAAGAATCTAGAACATCCAGAGACTTGTTAAAGGGTGATAACCACTCCAAAGAGAGGGCTGGGGTGGTGCAAAGAGGATTTGGAAGGTCCACGCAGTTTTAGAAGGTCCAGAAAAGAAAGCAGTTTGGGGAGGACAGGCCTCCACTCTGCCCAGCTGCTCACTCTTGCATGGTCACCCCGCATAGTCTCCAGAGTCCACTGTTGCACAGTGGAGGATGGTGGGCAAGGACAGAGTCTTAGCAAAGGGGTGTGGTTGGTTGGTGCTTTGACTGATACAATGGAAATGGTGTGTGTGGCGGGGAGGGGGATAGAGATTCTATTCCTTGAGACTCCTGCAGCTTTAAAACTTGTCTTCCCCTCTAAAGCCCTCTGTGTGGCCTAGAACCTAGCTTAAAGACCCTTAGCCATTCTGAAGGGTGGATGCCATCAGGACTATCTGGTGGAAAATAAAATAAACACAGGAATGTTCAGTTAAACTGAATGTGCCCTTGTTTTTAAATGAAATCAACTTGGCATTTGTCCTTCCAAATGTTCTGGAAATTCTAAATTGAAATCTATATTTTAATATAAACTATAGCATTAAAGAGGTAATTTTATTATTTTTTAAAAATAAAGACCCTGCTTTTTTAACTTATGGTTCCACTTTAGTGACAGTGGAATTTCAGGGATTCATACTCTTCCTTTTGCATCTGAATTTTCAGCCCTAAGTAAATTCTTCCAAAGCAAATCCTAACAAACCTTTGAAGTTTATGCAGATTTATTTAAAAAAAAAAAAAAAAAGGCTTTGCAAGCCTGACCTCCCAGAGATCGGTCAGAAGACCTAAGTACCCTTCCTGAAGTGCCTGCCCAGGAAAATGTATAAATGCCACTGCACTCAAAAACCTGTAGATGTATTAGTGATTTCATATAATAGATTACATTTTCCTAATGCCACCCTTTCCAATTAACTGTAAAATTCTGTCAGTTATGGAGTACAGAATACAGTGGTGACATAATTAGAACTTATACATAATAAATAATACATCTGTAGTATTTTAACCTCCACTACCAGTTATGAGATCAGTGTGTGGGCCAATTAACTACAGGGGCTTTTTTTTTTTTTTTTAACTAAGGCACTATAAACACACTGGTTTTAAATGTCCTAATTAGTAACTTGCTCATTAATTAACTTTCTGATTAATTGTGTAGCAATCTAATTTGTAGATGAGCCACTTAAAGAGTGATACCTTGTAATTCTTTCTTCTGTCTTTAAAATTCCCCCATAAAATGTGATTTTGTTTCTAGCTGGCCTCTTGGTTGTGGAAATTCTCTGCTTAAAAGATGCCCTATAGTTGGTCTAAAACTAAATTTCCCTTAATCCTTCTATATCTGGGTGGGACAGGTTGGCTGGAAACAGAGAATGGAGGGTGGGCATGGGGCAGAGTTCTGCAAATAATAGGGGAGAGTGAATAACGGCCCAAATGACTCTATAAACTTGAGCCTGCAGAAATTCCCCCCTTTCTTGTAAAGAAGACAGAAAGCACTTATGCATGATTTTCATAACAACGTACTCAAAAACCATTTTAGGAGAAAAGAAATAATTTTTAAAGAAAACTTATTGTGGCCTCCATACCCCTATCATAGACTAGCTCAGGGATAATTTAATGCGGTGGACAAAGGGCTAATGGCCGATTTCAATAGAGGCCGCCATGCACTGGAACATCCCGGGGCTGTTCTATTAGCATCAGAAAGGGCGCTGGGTCCTGCTTCTACCAGAGCTATTGTTGCCCGGGTGTGTCGCCAGTCCCGTCCTGCAGAAAGCCTTTAGCCCTGATGGCAGATGATTCTCTAAGTGAATAGAGATGAAGGCAGGGATATTAAGTGACTCTATAAAACATCCCGGACACAATTGTGTGATTGATGGAGGACAAAGTGGGAACAGCAGGACACAGGATCCTGGGAGAAGCAGCCTTGTCAATGCGAGAAACCCATCTCTGGAAACAGCTTCTCCTGGAGGAGTTTGCAGTCTATTTGTATGAGTAATCAGCTGGGCCCCCTCTCTGTCAGCCCTGTTTACTCACTGATTTTCTCAACAAGACAACCATTGACACTGGATGGATGGGGCTAATCTGGCGCAGAACTGGCGGCTTCGCAGAGGCTACAGGTCGAAAATAGAGCGCGGTGCCAGCTTCACCTCGCCTAATCTAGCGGCTAATATTTATTAGAGCCAATTTATACCGCTGCTCTCTCAAAGAGCAAGGAAGGCCTGGGTGCAATTAATAACATGGGCAATAACCACAGACAAACAAATAAATAAGGGTTTGTGAACTGTTTGGTTGGTTTTAAGGGAGAGTGGGAAGGGGACAGGGTTTGCCACCTGGATCTGGAAGGAGAGGAAGTAAAGGTAGGCATGAAGCCCCTGAAGAGGGACTTTCTCCTTGGCCCCCTCATCCAATCTCAGAGCAACAACACGACTGCCAAGTGGCTTTGGAACCTGCACAATGCATGTAATTCCACACTGCATCTAACAGAATCAGTGCACACCTGCCCTCCCAGGCAGAGGTGCGTGCGCACACTCCTGTAGTAAATATCCAGTTTACTCGCAACCCCACCCCCGGCGGAGGGAAACCCAGATCACACGCTTGTATTGTACTCAGAAGCCAAGCTCTGGCAGCCACCGAGAAGAGTGGCTGGTGGCTATCTGGAACCTAGGAACTGAGGAGGCAGGAGAAAGAAGACAATGAGAATGGGGTACTAAGCAAAGGGACCCAGAGGTCTTAAATCGATGTCCTTGTACTTAAGGGCTGTTCATAGAGGTGCTGCCAGTTGCTGACTTTGCTGTGTTTGGATATTTAACATGATTTTGCCGGGCCGAGCGGGAAAGAAACAGAAAAAGAATGTGTGCGCGCTCAGAGGGCGCGTGGTGGGCCCGCAGTCCGCTTGGGTATCAAGTCGCCGACTGGCTCAGATTGCAAAGTGCTGGTAGGAAGCGGCATTGTTCCTAACTGGGCGCGGTTTCAACTGGAGCTGCTGCACCAGCGCTGACCCTGCTGCCACGGGGCCTGCAGACCGCAGCCTGCGAGGAAGGAAGCCCTTTGCCCTTGCGCCCTGGTCTCCCCACTCGCCCTCCCCGACCCCCTCTGGGCCAGCGGGCGCCCGCGCCTTGCTAATTGCTCGGCTCCCTTCATGCACACATCTCCACTAATTTTACATTTCTCATTCTGCGGGTAGCTGGAAAGCGGCTCAGGGAATACGGTTCCTTCTCTTAGCTACCGCATGAATACAGTGAGTGGTGGCCGTCCAGGCCTCCCTGGCCGGGGGGTTTGGTAAATTAGCAGCTTGGCTGTATAATCAGGCACTCGCCATTGAGGCCACAGTGCTGTACCCGTTAACCAGGTGAGATTTCATCATCTAATGGGTTGGGAGGTGTGACCGAGCTGCTAAGTTAGCAATTAAACCTCACAAATATCATTCGATTGTTTTTTCTTTTTTTCTTTCTTCAGGCCAGAACTACGTTACCTCCAGACATTAAAGGGGGGAAAATCCCTTTCCAAAATACACACAACTAAGGGAAATGCTTTTGTGAAACACATGGAATAACATAACCTGGTTTGGAATCGAAACACAAAATTTGAATTCTATTATCCTATAAAATACAGCCCTCATAGAATGGTTCTAGATCTGCAGTGCAGAAGGGGAGTGCCAGCCATTTCCTCCAAAGGCAGAGAAGGGCTATGTGTAAAAATATGTGAGATAATATCTAATTTAGGACGGAAAAATCTGGGAAAAGTAGATTTGTCCCTTTGGGCCTGTTGTTTAGATTTATTATTGTAGGAAGAATTGGAATTAAAGAGAAAAGGGTGAACACTTAGGTAAAAGGTTATTTCAAGCCCACAACAGAGGGCAAGAGCCAGCACCCCCTGGCACCTGTGTGACCTGAGGCCCTGCACCTCCTCACCTTGTTCTTTAAGTTGTAGCCACATTAACTGGGGTGGTTACTGAAATACTTGGTGTGAATTAGAGTCAGGTTAGATTTTCTTCCTGGAAACAGGTAAGCTCTCACCTTGATGTTGAGAATTCCCTATGACTGTAGGTATGTGGGATAAATATGCGGTCTCTATAATAGAGAAAAACAGTGCAAGACCTAGCAGATTTTTCTGAGTGTTAAATGCCTAAATGGAAACATAACAGAAAATATTATTAGCTTTATCTGCTGACACCAGGGACGCAGGTTAAAGTATTTTTCATTTAATTTGATAGTGAATAAAGCACTTAAGGCACTTGATGATTTATTGATCAAATAGAAATCAGGGGCCAGACAACAGCTCCTTCTTGAATCCTCATTCATACGATTAAAAAGCTAAGTGAACTTTAAAAAAAAAAAAACAATTTGCTTAATAAGCTTTATGTATATAAAGAATAAAAAGAGAATCGTTCTTCCGACCTATAAATCTCTCCTTTGGCTAATATGAATGACTACGGGGCACGTGAACCTCCATTGAACTGTAAACACTGCTTTAATGGACAGTAATGGCCCTATGATTTTTAGCTATTGTTCCAAAATGACTACCATGTTTATTACCATCATTAAAAATGAATTAAAGAGTTATGAAACTCCTCAATAATGAGAACTCGGGCAGTTTATAAGCGGTGGTTCCCTTCTTCCCAGCTCACTCGGAGGGTTGTGCCACTCCGGGTGGCGCAGGCGGCGGGACGCCCCCTCAGGGCAACAGTTAGGGGGACCGCAGCGGACAGAACCTTTCTCTGGGTTACACAGATGAGGGCCTAGAGGGATGGGAGAAAGAGTAAGGAAGAGGCGGTGGGGTAGGAGAGGGAATTCCGGAAAACCCTGCCTGCTGGGACGCTCCCCCGCCCCCGGAGGCGTGAGGGTGGGTGGCGGCTCTAGCTGGGGTTCTCGGGGAGGCCCAGATGAACCTCCCCCGGAGCGAGGGGGCTGCGACCGGGTGACAGCGGGAGAAGCGGGTGTAGAAAGAATGAGATGGGGGCCCCACCTGGCCATAACCAGGTCAGGGGAAGCGCCTGGGGACAGGACAAGGGCGCGGGGCCGCTAGGCCGCCGCCCCAGTCCTCCCTGCGCGGCGCAGCAGTGAAGGTGGTGGTCACCCCCCGCCACCCTGCAGCCCCCGCGCCGCTGGGGGCCTCGCAGGAAAATGGCTCAGCAAAGTTGTGCGCAGCCTGTGCACTGTTCTCGGAGGGGTCCCTGGCTGGAGCCTGCACGTTTCTCTTTGCATTAGCAAAGCCCAAAGTCATCCAGTTTGCGCTAATCACCACAATTAGTCCTGAATTATCACCGGACTCTGACAGACGTTCCTTGTAACTCTCTTTTATTTCCAACAGCCCTAATCAGCCGCTCTCATTACAAACGCTGATTAAACTGCAAATTATCCAGCAGCGGCCCTGTTCCCGTCTACCAGCAGCTCGTTCAATATCAATTAAGGCCGAGCGGCAAAGCCTGCAGCCTCCGAGAGCTTCCAACTGCCTGATAGTGGCACTTATTAGTTTGGAAAACTAGGAAAATACTAATAATCAACAACCAAGGGGAAAAAGGAGGCAACCAAACAAAAGGACGGCAGGAACACAGCCGGAGAGAGGAACGAGCATGTCGCCTGCCCGGCCCCCACCCCAGGCGGAGGTGTGACCGCGATCCCGCCCTGGGATGAGGGGAAGGGGTCCACTTCGCAGGGAGGGCCGGAGATCCCAGAGCAGCGAGCGGCGTTGTAGCCGGACCGCCAAGTGTATTTGCTAAGCTGTTGCTTTAGACCTTGCTTGAAGACCTTTTGCAAACAATACATTGTATTTGGACACTTAAAATCAAACCAACTTCCAGAACCGCCTTCATGGAGTCCTACTGAAATCCGTTTTCAATAAGCTGTTTAGTTTGATGCTTAAAAAACATTGACCTCGTCCCGTAAATAAAACGAGAGCTGATGACTGTTGATTTTATTTACCTATTTTGTCAAATTAGATTTTCACGGCAAAGCACTGCTCACATAGGCTGCAAAAGTGCAGCCCCTGTCCCACCACCCCGCCCCCTTGGGGCTGAGGTGTGAAGACAAAAACTGCCTTTGTTCCTCTCTCTCTTTCCTCCCCTTCCCTCTCCTACTCCTTTTCTTTTCTCTTTCCCTCCCTCCCTTTTCCCCCACCTTCTGGCAGGGCAGCTGCCGGCAGGAGAAACTAGCCCTACTTCTCCAAAGAAACTTGGATTCAAAATGGGGACATGGAAACTGCTGCAGAAGGGCTCCGGTGGCCTCCTAGGTGACTGGGACCCCGTAGATCTGGCCACAAATTCACTTTTCCACTCCCCCACCTCTAGACCGAGGCAAACTCCTGAAGGGCGGTCCGTTCTTATTTGATGGAGTATCACCTCTCCCCACACACACCCCTCCAAAATTTAAAAATGAAAAGAACCATAAGTCACCAAAGTTGGAGAAAGGAGTTACTAGATTGTTCATTTCCATCTAGGACCGGACAAGGCATGTGTTTGAGGATTAATATACATCATTAATAATGTGTGTGCACCGATTTTACCAAAAACTACCCATTCACTGATGAGCCTGAGCTACTTTGAGAACCCAAGAAAGAAGTCCCTTGTTAGAGACTGCTTAAAATGACTAAGCCCACAAGTCTTATGCCTGTTTAAACAAAAAGTCTGAGTTTATTCTTCTAATTATTTTGTCTCTTTCCTAAACTTGGAGCAGTCTGGTTATAATTACATATTAGATTTTGAAGATGCAAAGAGAGCTGGCTTGCATCTTTCTCTCCACATGACTGATGTTTTCCTTTTTGCATTGACTGTCAGGAAGTTCAGAGCTAGATTCTATGCTTAACATGATATCTATCTGTGAAAGTTACCTTCTCTCATTCTTTAACCCCTCGGTTCTCCAGCTTTTTTTGTGGAAAATAACAAACACCTTCTGGGTATTTGTTACTCTATATCATCAACTTTATTTCGGGAAGTGTAGCACTTTTATAATTGAAAATACTTTGGGCTCCTGGAGAAAAGAATCTTTACAAATTTACCACATTTGTCTCATTCTATTTCTGGTAATTTCTTGTCTTCCAAATTATGGAAGAACTCTTTTGATTTAAAGAATATTTCTGTTCTTTCTTATCATTGTTGGTGATACCAGCTATTTCTTTTCTTTCTTTTTGTGCTGGAGATTGAACTCAGAGCCTCTTGCATGTTAGGCAAGTGCTCTATCACTGAGCTACACCCCCAGCCCAACATTAATTTTTTTCTCTACCTATTCACAACTACTCTTCTAGGCAAGGACTTCATCACCTTCGGTCCAAATTTATTCTGCAGTATCTCAGCAAGCTACCCACAATGAGGCATTAATTTACCCAAACCATTCCCAGTGGGATCTCCTGAGATCACTCTAATCTAGTATGGCTCAAATAACATTTTCTCATCTGAATCACAATTTTGTTTACATTTCTTGAAACTTAAGAATTTGTTCTGAAGCTAATTTTTATTTGCTGTCATATTGCTTTTATCTGTTTTCAAACTTATCCTAATTAAGATACATTACTGAGGATTTGCTGTGTCAGGTATTTGCTAAACTCTACGTTTTCTCATTTGATCCTTATGATACAGGTATTATTATTACTTCTATTCACAGAAAAACTAAGAAAGTAAGAAACAGCTTAAACTTCCATAGCTAGTAGCCATGTGAATCAGGAACCAAGTGTGGATTCTGCCTTCCTTGGCCTCCTCAATCTCTGAGGAAGGTACTATGCTTTGTGATTTTTTGTTTGTTTGTTTGCTTTTTTTTTGTTATTGTTGTTGTTGTTTCACATAGTAAATCAGGAGAAAATTAGGAGAAACATGTGAGGTGTCTAACCCCTCCCCCACCCATCTCGAACCTGTGCTCCTGAAGAGCAAGACTTTGTTTGTTTGTTTGCGGTGCTGGGGATTGAACCCATGGCTTTGTGTTTACAAGACAAGCACTCTACCAACTGAGCTATATCCCCAGCCTGAAGAGCAAGACTTTGATAATGAAAATTTCTTTAAAATTCCAGCAAATTGGAATCCCTGAATTATCCCCCTCTTCATGAAAAGTTAACCTAACCTTCCCTCCCCTCCTCTTTTCTTCTCTTCGTCCCCCTTTCTTTTTGTTTTCTATTTTTTTTCCTTTCACTGTGAAATCCACCCTCATCTGATTGCCACTCGTAGCTGTCAGCACATGCCTAAGAAGGAAAGACCATCTTTGTGAATTCCATTCAGTGGGACAATGTGCCAGTAACCATATGACAGAGCATCAACTCTCTAGTTGGCATGGGTAAAACCATTCAAATACCACTTGCTTAGCACTTTGGAATTCAGCATTTCTGACCAGTTAGGTTCCTGTCAGACTTGCTCAAAAGGCAAGATTAGGGAAGTCACTGGTGGTGGTATTACTTACTTATTTATTTATTTTTGTGGTGCTGGGGATTGAACCCAGGGCCTTGTGCTTGATAGCACTCTACCAACTGAGCTATATCCCCAGCTCTGTGGCTTTTAAACAAAAGCACATGTGCATGAGTTAATACATTTTCTATGAAAGCTGAAAATATTTCCTCAGTCAACTTAGCAATGTTAGTAGGAGGAGAGTTTTGCCCAAATGTCCTAGAACACAGATTAAAGTCCTAGTCTTGATGAGCAAGGCTTTATTTTGGATATTTTTTAATCTAATTTTATGTCCTGTCATGAAAACCTTGAAAAATTACTTTCCATCATGACATTTTAAAAATTGCCTTTTACCTGTGAAACTAGAGAATAAAGATGCTTTTAGCAATAAAATATAGTACAGGATAGGGCCCATGTTTAAAAATACTGCTGACAAAGACACATTTGGAAAAAAACTAATGTTACTGCCAGTGGCAGAGTTGATCCTCCTTGTCTGAACCTTTGGTGTACTGACGCCTAAGAGGCCATTTTTACTTACATGGTACAGTTAGAGGTTATTGTAACCATCTTAGCAATAGACGGGAGCTCAGCTGGAACTGATATGTGTGATCACTGATTGATTACCTGTCTGCTTGATAGTATGTAGTTGAGTGAACTCGTTTCCTTTACAGGACAGAAAGATTCACAAAGTAGAAAGTGCAGGTCCTTAAATTACATGAAAATTAATGCTAAGGATATAGTGATGAATCTTTATGCATATATATGCACATATTATGGGTATGGGCATATCCATATTTAAGATTAAAGAATCACAGCAGTGGCAGTCTATATTTACAATACAGACAAAAGGATGTCATTATTAGCATTGAAAAAAAAAAGGAATAGTTTCTTTCTTACAAGAGAATTAGACTCAAGCTTCTTTACAATTCCCATCATCCTGCATCTGGCATATAATTTGATATGTAACCATTCTCTTTAAACACAGCTTTCTGGGGACTCTTCTGTTGTTAAAGCTAGATGCACCAGTGTTGTCTATTTTCTTAGAATTTTGTTGCCTGAATTCTTTTTCAAGAGTAAGAATGGCTTGCCAGGAACAGTGTACATGTCTGTAATCCAAACTACTTGAAAGCCTGAGGTAGGAGGGTCACAAATTCAAGGCCAGGTTGGACAACTTAGTGAAATCCTATTTCAGAATAAAAAGGGCTGGGAACATACATCAGTGGTAGAGTACCTGAGTACTGAGCACGCCTCGGTACTTTCAAAAAAAAAAAATTGAGTAAGAAGGTCTTTTTCATCTTCCTTTCCCAAGAACTGAAAAGAGCACCTTTAATAATAAATCACTGCTGAGATTAAAAGTGAACATTTATGGTAGTCTCACAGTTCTTTCTCCATGGGGTGTGCATGTGAAGGACTGTATTGGTATTAGGAGTGGTATTTTTGCAGGGTTTGTTTCTATTTGTTATTATGCCTCTTGAGAGTAAGGCAAGATCTAGACTCAAAATGCTGCCTACTGGGTGCTTCTCTTTGTTCTCCAAGGTTCATTGGAGTCCCTGCTTCAGTTAGTCTTTCTAGTGTTTATCTGGCCACCATATTGGTCTTCTTCCCATCTCCACTGGATGAACAGAAACCTGGCTCTTTTATGTGCTCTCACAAACCCCTGCCCCTGGGGAGAAGGACAGCTGGTACATAACCTCCCAGATCTTTGCTTATGTCAGAATTCACTGCTGTTAGTTTTTCTGCACAAAGAAAGTCTCTCATCCAACCAGACTCCCTGTCAGTGACTGTGGATGACTCTAGGTCCTAATCCTTATTATCTTAATATCCAGTCACTATGATAAACTGCTATTCCCAAGAGTGGGAGGTTGGATTTAGCCTGCAGGGGTCATGGATTTCTCTGAGGATCTGATGAAATTTATAGACCTTCTTCTCAGAAAAATACAAATATTCACATTCATGGGAAATTCTGATGGGTTCATAGATTCCTCCCAAAATATTGAAACTCAGGTGAAAAATCTCTCCCTTAGAGATAGGCCTCCTTGTTCAATCTGAGACATACTATCAGAGTTCATATTCTCTCATCACAAATAACAAAACAAAAACCTGAGGAAAGAACAAGTCACATTTTCTTAAATTCCTCCAAAAAGCTAGGTCAAGGCACCATTTATATCTGTGGAATCAGTTTTTCTCTCTTTCTTTTCCAATTACCAGTGTACACACGTACCATGTTTATTCTTCAGGGAGCTTCACTATACCCATTTTACAGAGATGTAACCACATTCCCACAAATGCACACTGACAGCTTAAATGGTGGTTAACATTTAAGCATTTTAAATGTTATACCAAACAGAATGTTTAGATTTCACTATCTTTTTCTTTTATCATCTTTTCACATCTGGCAAAATGACTGCAAGTATTGAAATGATCAGAAAGACAAGTTGCAAAACCTCCTTAAACCAAAACTAACCTAATCAATCAAGTCCAACAGTCCATTTCAGATGGAGACCCCAAACATAAATCTCTCTACAAGAACCTAAGAACATTTAGAATTTCTAAGAGAAAAAATTTTCATTTTCTTTGTGAACTAAGCAGAACTCTAAATAGTCCTTCCTTATAATGCCTGAGCAGATGTATTTTTAGACAGTCTGTCATGTATGTAACCAAAGTGGACTTTGAGTTATGAAACATTCACTATGAATTGGTATTTCATTATAACCACAGAGTAGAAAGCATATAACCGTCATTAGAACTGGGGACATGTTTGTTCTTTATGGGATTAGTTTTGGGTTTTGTGCTCATTTCTCTGGGGTTCAGACCTCACCTGCTATCCTGAATGCCTTTTCTACAGTGCAGGACAAAGTGAAGAGAAACTTTGTCCCATCCCATGAGCAGTGGCAGCTTGAATGGCAGATGGCTTTAAGCATGGCATCAGAGTGTCTGATCACACTATCTGAGGAGTGGTGCTGCTAACCACATCCCTACACAGCAGGCTCTTCAATGACATTCTGAAAATGGCAGTGTAGTAAGGATCCCACGTGCTGTGTTCACCTCTCCCAGAAGCCAAATCTCAAGCCAGAGTATCTGACTCACTGACATTTTTTTCTCAAGTTTTTTACTTTACTGGATCTGGAGTAACCTATGAACAAAGTACTTTCATTTGCAAGGACTCTGATAATCTTGATTAAGCAGTTTAAAGATTAAAATAACCCCAAGACCCTGATTTAGCCATGTATTCCTCAGGAACATTGAAAGCCATAGGAACTGAGAATAGGAAACAACTATTTGATAAAGGTAGAAAAACTGACAAAAAGAAGCAAATCAAGATGGCAACCACCAAAACCAAACATTTTTTAGAGATCTGTTTTCCTTATAATGTTTTATTATTATAAACATCTGCATAAAATATATTGAATATATTCTGAATTTGAATACTTATATATTAACAATAAAGGACTGAATAATATATTCATAAGAATTCTTCATGTTTAATATATTTTAAAATAAATTCTCCTCATACCCCTCAATCTCTGTTTTCTTTCTATCCCCAGCAGTAGCAAGCAATAATTTAAATCCCTCAAATGTCAGTAAGAAGATATAATCAAGTCAGTCTAAAATTGTTGAAAGAAACAAGCAAATTTGGCTTTTAGTGAATTGACTTTTGGCAAATCTGGCTTCTTATCTAGTACGAAGTTCTTCTTGCTGTTAGGCCAGTTTTAAGACCAGGCACCATGCTTGCTAGTAGGGTTTTTGTCTTCCTAAGTTCTTTGGCACATTTGATCCTATAGGTCTAATGAACCGATTTCTTTCTTGTTCACCAAATCTAAGTTTTGTCACTTTCCTTTTTTAAAATTTGTTCTTTGTAGATATACATGACAGTAGAATGTATTTTGAGATATTATTATACATGGAGAATAACTTATTTTAAGTAGGATCTCATTCTTGAGGTTGTACATAATGTGGAGTTTCATGATGTGTATTCATATGTGAACATAGGAAAGTTATGTCGAATTTATTCCACTGTCTTTCCTATTCCCATCCCCCCTCCCTTCTCTTCATTTCCCTTTTGTCTAATTCAATGAAATTCTATTCTCCACTCGCATTGTATGTTGGCATCTGCATGTCAGAGAGAACATTTGACCTTTGGGTTTTGGGAATTGACTTATTTCACTTAGCATGATAGTCTCCAGTTCCATCCATTTACTGGAAAATGTCATAATTTCATTCTTCTTTATGGCTGAGTAATATTACCTTGTGTATATATACCATATTTTCTTTATGCATTCATCTGTCGAAGGGCACCTAGGGTCAGTTCCATAGCTTAGCTATTGTGAATTGAGCTGCTATAAATATTGATTATGGCTGTGTCGCTCACTGTAGTATGCTGATTTTAACCCTTTTGGGTATATGCTGAAGATAACTGGGTCAAATGGTTCCATTCCAAGTTTTCTAAGGAATCTCCATACTGCTTTCCAGACTGGTTGCTCCAATTTGCATTCCCACCAGCAATGTATGAGTGTACATTTTTCCCCACATCCTAGGCTAGCATTTATTGTTCCTTGTATTCTTGATGATTCCAATTCTGACTGGAGTGAGATGGAATCTCAGTGTAGTTTTGGTTTGCATTTCTCTAATTGCTAGAGATGTTGCATATTTTTTCATGTATTTGTTGGCCATTTGTATTTCGTCTGTGAAGTGCCTATTTAGTTCCTTTGCACAGTTATTGATTGGAGGTTTTTTTGGTTTGTTTGTTTTTTGGTGTTAAGTTTTTTGAGTTCTTTATATATGCTGAAGTGCAGATGGCAAAGATTTTTCTTCCATTCTCTAGGCTCTCTCTTCATGTTCTTGATTGTTTCCTTTGCTGTGAAGAAGTTTTTTAGTTTGATACCATCCCATTTATTGATTCCTGATTTTACTTCTTGCACTTTAGGAGTCTTGTTGAGGAAGTTGGTTCCTAAACTGATATGATGGAGAATTGGATCTTACTTTTTCTTCTGGTAGGCACGAGGTCTCTGGTCTAATGCCTAGGTCCTTGATCCATTTTGAGTTGAGTTTTGCGCAGGGTGAGAGATATGGATTCAATTTCATTCTGATACATGTGGATTTCCAGTTTCCCAGTTAAAGAGTCTATCTTTTCTCTAATGTATGCTCATGGCAGTTTTGTCTAGTATGTGATAGCTGTATTTATGTGGGTTTGTGTCTGTGTCTTCTGTTCCTTGGTCTTCATGTCTGTTTTGATGCCAATAACATGCTGTTTTTGTTACTATGGCTCTGTAGTATAATTTCAGTCTGGTATTGTGATGCTTCCTGCTTCACTTTTCTTGCTAAGCATTGCTATGGCTATTCAGGACCTCTTATTTTTTCAAATGAATTTCATGATTGCTTTCTCTATTTCTAGAAGAATATCATTTGAATTTTAATAGGAATTGCACTAAATCTTTATAGCACTTTTGGTAGTATGAGTTTTCTCACCCTCTTCTGATGTAAGGTTTCCAGTGAGCAAACCCCACCCCTCTGGCTAGAGTGCTATTATTCATTCAAGAAATTTTATTGAGTATCTACTGTCTGCCAGGTACTATTCCAACGTTAGGATTAGGATGATAAAGCAAACAAATAAAACTTATATTTTTTATAAGTATCAAGTTTACATAAGCTTTTTGATACTTATATTGGTAGAAGAGAATAAAAAATAAACTAATAAGAAGGATAATTTCAGACATTGATGAAGGCTAAAAAGAAAACTAAACGGATTCATTTAACAGAGAAAGAGAGTGTGTTATTGAAGAGGGGCCTGATACTAGATGACATTCAAGCCTTGAGTGTTCTAGCTTTTAAGGGTGAATCAGCAGACGATCAAGGAAAGAGCATTCCAAGCAGTAGAAATAGTACAAAAACCCTCATGTAGGATTGTTCTTGGTATGTTCAGGACAGAAATAAAATTGTGCCTGGAAATAATGAATAAGGCAGAAGAGCAATAGGAATTAAAATCAGATAGGCATTGTAGAGGTCAGATCCTCCAGGGCCATGGCCATGGAGAATTGAATATTATGCTGAATGCCATAGAAAGCCAGTGGAAGATTTTAATATGATTTAATGTGTTTTTAAAGAACCCCTGTTGGGGTTGAAAAATTACAAAGGGCTAAGAGTGGAAGCAGAGACATCTCTAGAAGAAACATTCTGAAGAAATGATGGTGAGTTGTGGAAGATAGGGAAATAGATGGATTAAAAATATATTTTGGAGAGTGTGTTAGTTAGCTTTTCATCTCTGTGACCAAATACCTGACAAGAACAACTTAGAGGAGGAAACATTTATTTTGACTCATAATTTCAGAGGTTTTAATCCACAGTTGGCTGGTTCCATTGCTTTTAGGCCTGTAGTGAGGCAGAAACATCATGGTACAAGGGAACAGCACAGGAAAGCTCTTCTCCTTGAGGTAGCTTAAAAGGAGAAAGGGGGAAGGGAGGGAGAAAGTAAGAAAGAGAGAGGGTAGGGGAGGGCACATCCCCAGTTACCTACTTCTTTGCACTATGCCCCACCTCCCTCAGTGCCCACCACCTCCCAGTAGCCCAATCACCTATCAATGGATTAATCCACTGATCAGAACCCCCCTGATCCAATCATTCCCCAAATCACCACCTGTGAACCTTGCTTCACCAAGACATCAGTACAAGAATGGAGGAATTTTGGACTGGGCAGAGGGGTGTGAAGGGAAGGGAGTGGGTTTAGGGGTGAGAAAGATGGTGGAATTAGATGGAGATCACTACCCTAGGTACATGTATGATCACATGAATGGTATGACTCTCCATCATGTACAACCAGAGAAATAAAAAGTTGTGCTCCATTCATGTACAATAAATTGAAATGCATTCTGCTGTCATGTATAACTAACTAATTAGAACAAATTTTTAAAAAAGAAATAGTGGTTTTGTTGGGGAGGGAATGAGTGTTCTGAGATTCTCGTAAACACCCAAGTAGTTACTTCTGACCAACGTCCCAAATGGTCATCTTCTACTTTCTTTCAACTTCAAACAGTATCTGACTTTAAATTTCCGGTTCCTTCACTCTGGCACTCTGTGTGTCTGATGCCCATTCCCCCCCATGGTAAAAGATGTCTACTACTGCCAAACCCCCATGCTTGTTTGTCGTCATGACTGTGGTCACTGTCTTCTCCTTGCCCCAACCATGCATATATAGTTAGGCATGTTTCTACCACACAAGCCCAGTGTCCGTAGAGTCTGAGTGCAGGCTTCAGACCTTTGTTTTTCCTTTTTTGCCCTGGAAAAATTGCTTCACCTTTCTGAGCCTTGGCCTCCTTATTTGTAAAATTAATTCAATCAGTGATTCTCAAAGTGAGGTCCTTGGACAGTAGCATCAGCATCACCTGGGAATTTGTGAGTGATTCAAATCCTTAGACCCCCATTCGTGTCCATGGAATCAGGACCTCTGGGAGTACGCCTGGAGATCTGCTTTAACAAGCTCTGCAGGTGATTCTCAAAATTCATGCCAAGTTTTGAGAGCTACTGAACTAGATGTTCTCTAAGGTCCCTTCTAGTGCTAACACTCTATGAATCCATTATCCTTTAATCTGATCTGTATGATTTAAGTGATTCAAAAAGAATCTTTAATCATGTCTTGAGGTTATACACAGTTCAGGCAAATGAAAGAGCAAATTCTGAGACAACACGTTCTTATGTAATTGTGTGGTTTCTCCAAACATTTATTTAAATTCATCAGCCTCCAGCTATAATACTTTTAAAGAAACTTTAATAAAAAAAATCACTCTGAAATTTATCACAGTGGAGTTGTACATCATTTTAGTGAGTGGATGAAAACTGCTGAACAGGTGTAATAATGCCTTTGGGATTAAATAATTGTAACGGAATTACATCTTCATAAAGACAGCAAAGGAGGGCGGCACCTCTCACCGCTCCATCACAGTTGATTTTAGAAGGGTTATAGGAGTTGGAAGTATCCAGAATTATTATTTACCACCTACTGCTTGGGATGCCATATTTGTAAACTGTCCAAAAAATTGTAATTATTAAGACATGATTATATGTAAAATTCTGGAACACATTTTAAAATTGGTGTTATGTTTCGTAGTACAATTTTCTTATCTTTATACTGTGTAATGCTAGAAATTTTTTAGCTAATATAGCCAATTGTTTCATTTAAACAACTTAAATAATTGTTCTTATCAATTCAGTTAAAGCAAAAGCAATGGTACCCACCTCAACTAAAGTCATTTGTTTGCTTTCAACCTGACAAAATGGGAATTTGTTTAATGGAATGTCTTTTGTTTCTATGAGTTCCAGAGGCAATGTGAAAATCATTTAAATCTGTAAAGATTTTTTATACTTTCAAAGCTCAATAAAAAACAAAACAACCTATAGCTCATATATTCTCAAATTGTTCACTAGAGAATCTAAATTCTGTGTATATTATTCCTATAAAAGTGGGATCCTTCTTTGAAAGGTTTTGTGTGTATGTGTGTGTGTTTCCCATGCTATGAATCCAACCCAGGGCTTGATGCACAATAGGCAAGTGCTCTGCCACCAAACTGTATCTCCAGCCCCAAAATATTTTTTTCAGATTGTAAATTTCTTGTGGGCTAATTTAGAAATATTCACTGAACATCTTTACCTGCTACATGGACTAAGAATGAAAAAAGTGGACAAGACACTTGTGCAAAGAGGTGAATTGTTAGTAAACAAATGTGTTTGGATGTCTTTTTAGGCCTCTGTGTTCCTGGTGAGTATAAAAACAGACCTGGTTTTCTAAACCATGAATCAGACACCTGAGAAGATAACAAAAAGACAGATCTCAGGTGTCCTTATATTTCATTGTCTTTAATAAGACAGTGCTACTATTTAATTGTATAAATTCCTAAAAGATATGTCACAAGATTTTGAGTGTGTGTTCTAGTTGATGCTTAAACTGAAAGGAGATGAAATACTCGCAAGTGCTATATTACATAAGCCAAAGGGTTTTCACAGTTAATTGGAACATTTGAGGAAAATGAAGATTACCTGTGTTTTATGTTTGCCCTGATGAGAAAACGAGAGATTGGTGTGATATACTCATTGGCTTGTGAATCTAAAGGTGTATGGAGAGTGTCACAAATCACTTTGATGTCTCTGAGAAGGAGATTTTACCTATGAAGCTCCGATTAATAAAAAAAGATATTTAGCTTGATAGCTCTTGGTTGCCTATGCATCTGTGTGTTCTGACACATAGCAGCCCCCTCATTTCAGGTCTGGAATAACTTACACTCATGGAATCAGCTCAGGATTCATTGTCTTTAGATTAGTATATGTAAAACATCTCAGTTGGAGGCAGTAAAGACTCAAAACAAATCACACTACACCTGGCTGGAAGATCTGTTCTCATTTGCAAAGGTTATATGAGTTTGATATAAGAATGCCAGATCATTTTTCCCTGAGCACAAAATTTGTTTATGGCCTATTCAGAAAAGAAGTGGCAAAGATACAAACATAGATGTAGTCATCTCCTGATATGTATGAGTCTGAGGTCAGCCGGATTCCTGCTGAGTCTGCAGCTTTTTCTGTTACCTGAAAGTGAAAATGCATTGGGAAGGGGTGGTCAGGGTGATGGACAGTGAGAACAAAAAAACTTGAGCTAAAAGACCTACCATACTATATATATCCTCCTCCTTTAGCATACACAGGGCTAAAGGACAGATTAATACAAATTCAAAGGAATGCATAAATACATCAAACATACCCAGGGCTCAGAAATGATTTTTTTTTTCTTTTTCTATTTTTTGGTACTGGGGATTGAACCCAGGGGCACTCGGCCACTGAGCCACATCCCCGGCCCAATTTTGTATTTTATTAGAGACAGGGTCTCACTGAGTTGCTTAGGGCCTCACTAAGTTGCTGAGGCTGACTTTGAACTCGAGATCCACCTGCCTCAGCTTCCCAAGTGCTGGGATTACAGGCGTGCGCCACCGCGCCGGCAGAAATGATTTTTGACTTGTCCAAGATGGTGCAGTTGGTTGTAAGTGGAGTCAGTTTCCCAGTCCAGGGACCTTTCTTCTGTATTATAATTTTCCAAAAAACATTTTTCATAAAACTTAGATCCATAGGCTGTTAGCAAAACAGGCAATCACGAAAATGGGATGCTATGTTCACATAAATTTAGGAAGCAGATGGTTAAACTCATTCTTTTTATTTTAACAATATGAAGCAGTTTTCATGGAAGCAGTGTTCCTTTGAGTCTTTATTTGCCCACCTTTTAAAAAAAGTTTTTATACATCTACATGCATGGAAAATGTTGGCTATAGTTTTCCTTCTTGTAATTTTTATTTATCTATTTACTTATTTACTTTTTAATTTATTTTTGGCTTGTGGTAACATGGTAATTTTGGTCCCTGAAAAAAATAAATTCAGAAGTATTTCCTCCTCAAAAAATTTTTTAATTGTTTTTTTGTTGTTGATGGACCTTTAATTTTATTTATTTACTTATATGTGGTGCTGAGAAATGAACCCAGTGCCTCACACATGCTGGGCAAGCATTTTACCACTGAGCCACAACCACAGACCTATTTGTCCACCTTGAGTATAACTTGCCAATGCTCCCAGACATGCATGATGACAGAAGCCCTTTCTGTTTTGAATAGGGAAGGATCTTTGGGGTTTAGTGATTCACAGGTGCTATAGTTTAGATCTGTGTGTCCCCCAAAGGCCCACGTGTTTAAGACTTGGTCCCAAGAGAGGACCTATTGGGAGGTGGTGAAACTTTCTAAGCAGTGGCCTAGTGGGAGGTCTTTGAGTCACTGGGGGTGTGCTTCAAAAGGGATTCATCCTGGCCCCTTCCTCACCCTCTCTCTTTCACTCCTGGCTATGAGGCTAACAGTTTTGTTTCACCATATGCTCCCACTGTCTCACCCCAGGCCAAATCCGTAGGGCCTGGGGTCATGGACCTATAAACCCCAGCCAAAATAACCCCTTTCTCTTTATAAGTTGATTGTTTCATGTATTTTTTCTAGTAATGGAAAGCTGACCATCACAGCAGGTTACCCCATTGAGCAAACTTGGTTTACGTCAAAGTGGTCCTGCCATGCTGTTCATGAGCTCATTGATGGGGAGAAAACCAGTTTGATCACAGTGTGATGGGGCACCAAAGGGTGACCTGTAGCATCCTCAGCTCCTGAATGAAGCAGTGGTTCACAATTAGTGAAACAAGGAGGATGTTATCATAGCCACTTTGGATGGGACTAGAGTTTCCTGGAGGCAAGAGGGAGCAAGTATGGTAGACTCAGCTTCCTATATCCACACCCACACCCTCCCCAGTGGAGACCCACTGACTTAGAGGTCCCTCCCTGTTCTACATTTATTGAGTTCATAATACCATATATGTACATATTATTTGGCTTAGCAATTTTTCTCACAGAAAATTTTCTTACTGATAAACTTACATTTTGAAATATCTATATTAATCTATAGACCCACACATACATACATGTGCATATACATACATATAAAAATATATCCGTGTATACACAGTGATATTCAATGAAGCAATTTTGGTAATAACAGGAGATCAGAAACAGCAAAATATCTACTAAAAATATGTAGCCATTACAAAGAAAACTGCCAGATATATGATTAAATGAAAAAAGCAAAGCATAGACACTATAGGGTAGGCAACATTGGAATAAAATTATACAGGGCTAGTTCTATAGAGTTCTATACTGTATAACTATACTTCATTGATGTAAGAAATACATATAGAACATGTATGTTTGTTTCAAAGTATGTTTGTTTACATACAGAACATCTTGGAAAGATACTCCAAGCCTAACAGCAATTGTACCTGAACATCTTAAGGACCAGGTTGTCCAAAGAGCTACTTCATACTGTTACTTAGTACTGTTTGAATTTTGTACCATACCTCCTCCCAGTTCCTTCCTCACAATACAGGTAGCCAACTTTCATATCAAAAGAGGGAGTCTTTCTCCTCCCTTTGAACCTGGACTGGCTTTGTGTTATGTATTGGTAGCAATGTCTTGAAGTTCCACCGCTAGACTTTAGGAGGACTGGAAGCTTCTGCTTTTTTCTATTAGAAGTCAGTTACCAAGTAAGAAGTTCAGTTACCCTCAGATCACCACTGTGAGGAAGCCAAGATGGCCACATAGACAGGCTACGTGGAGAGAGAAATGCTCTATCTACCCCCAGCTCTTCTGACCATTATATTGAGACAGGTTAATTGTTCCCACCATCTTCCATGGATGAGTGAAGATGCCATTTTAGACCTTCAGCCCCTCAGACACCACATGGAGCTGAGCCTGTCCCAGATTGAAGAATTGTAATAAATATGATAAATTGTTGGTGCTTTAAATCACTAGGTTTTGGAGTGGTTTATTAAATACCAAGAAACCTAAAATCTAGCATGAAATATAATCATGCAAATTAATTTAAAAAGTGTTTTGTATGATTTTACATAATTTAATAGGAGGACAAAGGAAAGGAGGAACTGTGACTGAAGTGGAAAAACAGGGTCTGACCCTGGAGGGAAACTGGGCAGAGGCAACTTTGCTCACTTCACAGATTTCCAGGTCAGACCCATGTACCTCCATCACTACTGTCCTCCCACTTGTACACACACACACACACACACACACACACGCACACACCTATTTTTGTAATTGGGGGAGAGGAGGCAATATAAACAGATTAATTGCTCCCACTGTCAACCAGTGTCTGAGGCTACGAATTGAGTGTATGTTACAGCTTTCACCACTGGATGCTCTTTGAGAACTGATAATACAATATAAAAAGAAACAAGATAAAAGAACCTAACTAGCATAACCTCAATATTTCAGAATATTGACAGGAGGAAGGAGAAATTAGCTTGATTTTAATGAAAAGAACGAATTCTAAAATATTTCAAACAGCTTCCATTATTACTTTTCAGTACAGTACATTTTACAGAGCTATAAATGGGTACCTAATAAGTTAAATGAGGTAAGTTAATGAAAGAATTAAGGTTCTCAAGAGGCCTATGTTATATAATCATGTATCATAAAACAGAAAGTCCTTTAACATGTTGGAATTAATTGAACAACCCAGAAATTGAAGGTATATTGAAATTTCAGTTTGAAAAAACTAATTTCAAATTAAAGCTTTGTACATAGTAGGTTTTCAATAAATGCATGGTAAGTGATCAATTAGTGAAGTCCATCAGCAATGGTCACTCCTCTGGGCTGAGGATTATATCCAGCTCCTACTGTGGTGTTGGTGGTTGTGCCTCCCCCATTAGAAGGCATGACCAAAGGCAACTGAGAGTGGGAAGATAACCTTGAACATGTTCTTGATGCTTTCTTTTTAAAAAACAAATCTTTCAAACATCCGAAGTATAAATTACTTGCTGGATATTGCAGTTAAGGACAACGAATTTACAATTTTTGCTCAGAAAATTCCAGTTAAAGTGAGAACAGGTGAACTGGAAAGGACTAATGCAGAAAAGAGTAGAAACAAACAGAATAATAGATCATTTCCATGTCCAGCCTGAAGACCTTGAAATGGTGTGAGAGGGTGAATGTAACGAGAGGGACTAGAATACCCACAGAAGTTGGACCAAAAAGAAGAATATCTCTTCCTTAAAATTTTCTGGAACATGCTCTAATCCTTGGCTCTGGGTTATGAGACCAGCTCTGAACAGCAAGTCAGAACACTGGGTAGAAGGACATTGTCATCCTCAGCTATAATGTTAATTGGAATCTATCCAAAACATTACCTCAGGTAAGATCTGCTTCCTTAGTTCTTTTCATTCAGTAGGGACTCAAGTGAATTTCTAAGACCATAACATATCTTAGTATCAAGATCAATACTGAATTAGCAGACATGGCTAAGGATAACTGGGGGAAAATAATTAACAAAATTAAGGAGGATTTGCACCACTGGGAACCATAAAAGTTATTTTATGGGTCCATGTAAATGTAATAAAATCTCTGTCTGTGCCACAATTTAATTTCACATCAAAAAGGTCCCCACAGATAGCCTGTGAGATTATTTTACTAAAATTGAATATCTATGCTTTCCTATTCTAAGTGAGAAAAAGCTTACTCTGCTCAGAAAGTTATGTTTCACGCAGAGGAAAGGAGTAAGTTCCATCCAATCTCAAGCATTGTCTAATGGCAGCTACTCGTAGTACTCAATATAATTAATTTTTATTAATAATAGCACTTTATAATTGGCAGAGGCAGAACATAATAAATCAAAAGGGCATTTCTGAGTATAGCAATACCTTTTTCAAATAAAAATCAGATATTAATGATAATAGAATACAAAGAGGACATGTCTATAACACAGACATTCCTTTTGTAGGGGCAGGGGGGTTACCAGGGATTGAACTCAGGGACACTCAACCACTGAGCCACATCCCCAGCCCTATTTTGTATTTTATTTAGAGACAGGGTCTCACTGAGTTGCTTAGGGCCTCACTTTTGCTGAGGCTGGAATTGAACTCCTGATCCTCCTGCCTCTGCCTCCCGAGCCACTGGGATTACAGGCGTGGTCCACTGTGCCTGGCAACACAGACATTCTTAATATAACCATAACATCTTTTAAAAACCTTTATTGAAATATAATTTACACATCCTACAATAAACACATTTAAAGTAATTCAATGGTGTTTAGTATATGAATGCTTGTGCAACTATCACCACAATAAACTTTACAATTACCCTCTAAAGAAGCTTCATCTCATTAGCAGGTACTTCTCAAAATTCCCTACAACCTACCTCAATTCCATCCACTAAGACATTTTTGGTGTCTATGGATTTACCTATTCTGGACATTCCATATAAATGGAACCATATAATACATGGTCTTTTGTCACTGGTTTCATTTACTTAGCATAGAGTTTTAAAGTTTCATCCATCTTGTGCCATGTTCAGAACTTCATTCCTTTTTAATGGTCCAATAATATTCCACTACATGAATTTACTGTATTTTAATTTTATTTTATTTTTGTATTTATTCATTAGTCTGTTGATGAATACTTATGTTGTTGACACTTTATTTAAGTACTGGGGATCGATCCCGGAGGAGCTCTGCCCCTGAGCTACATCCTTAGTCTTTTCTGTTTTTTTGTGTTTTGATACAGTGTCTCTCTACCTTGCTGAGTTTGGCCTTGAACTTGTGATCCTCTTGCCTTAGCCTACTGAGTCACTGGGATTACAGATTTATGTCACCACACCCCACTTGTCTGTACCTTTGGAATATTGTCAATAATGGTGCAATGAAGATTTATGTACAAGTTTTTGTGTGGACATACGTTTTCATTTCTCTTGGGCATATTCTTAGGAGTGGAATTGCTAGGTATAAAGTAACTTCATCTTTAACATTTTGTGGAATTTCCAAACTCTTTTATAAAGTGACTATTACTAATTTACATTTGTAATTACATGATATATTAGTTTCCAATTTCTCCACGTCCTTACCAACACTTGTCTTTATCTGTCTTTCTGATTGTTGCCATCATCCTGGCTATGAAGGGTGAGTCATTGTGGGCTGTTTGCTTGCAGGGCTGACTATTGAATCCAGAGTCTGGCACATGCTAGGCAAGCACTCTCTGACTGAGCTATACTTCCAACCACAATTAGGGTTTTCATTTGCATTCCCCTGATGACTAATGGTGTTGAGTATCTTTCATGTGCTTATTGATCATTATTATATGTAGACATATCTAATTCTGATCCTTTGCCCATTTTTGAATTGACCTATTTATCTCTTATGAGTGAGTTCTATATATATTTCAAATGCAAGTCCCCGTTATCAGATTCAGTTTGCAAATATTTCCACCCTTTTGCAGGGCTATTTTAAACTTTTAAAAAATATTTGAGGAAGTACAATTTATCTACTTTTCCTATTCTTACTTGTCTGTGTGTGTTTGTGGTATTGTTGTTGTTTCTTTTTGCAGGGCTGGCGACTGAACCCAGGGCCTATCACATGCTAAGTAAGCACTTCACCACTGAGCTGCATCCCCAACCCTTATCACTTGTACATTTGGTATCCTATCTAAGAAGGCTTTGCCTAATGCTGTATCTCAAAGATTTACTTTAAGGTTTCTTCTAAGAGTTTTATCATTTTGGCTCTTACCATTCAGGTCCATGATGCATTTCGAGTTAATTTTTGTGTATGGTAGAAAGAGCTCCTTTTCACTCTTCTTCTCCTTTTTCTCCTTCTCCTTCTCCTTCTCCTTCTCCTTCTCCTTCTCCTTCTCCTTCTCCT
>JAJEJO010000936.1:47998-118792 GCA_020662805.1 Glaucomys volans | reverse complement strand
CTCCTTCTCCTTCTCCTTCTCCTTCTCCTTCTCCTTCTCCTTCTCCTCCTTCTCCTTCTCCTTCTTCTCCTTCTTTGTACCAGTAATTGAACCCAGGGACATTTAGCCACCGAGTCACATCCCCAGCCCTTTTTATTTTTTATTTTGAGGCATGCCTCACTAAGTTGCTTAGGGCCTCGCTAAGTTGCTAAAGTTGATTTTGAACTTGTGGTCCTCCTGCCTTGGCCTCCTGAGCCTCTAGAATTCCAGGCATGTGCCACCATAACAAGCTCCTTTTCATTCTTTGCCATGTGTGTGTCCTGTAGCTATATTTTAAGTGATGTCTAATACTCATTTTTTCCCTGTGTTCTGAGAAACATGTATGCCTAAACACAAAAAGGAAAAAGAGTCTTTGGTTTCCCTCTCATAATTTGTTCTTGGATCCTACTTAAATTTAGTTTGAGTATCCTTCCAGCCAATGGCCAAAGGCTCTGGCTAAAAAATATTCAACCACTACTGAAAGTGATATGGAAAATTGCATCATATTCAAGAAAATGAGTCCTGAAAGAGTATGATCATTTTTCTCCTGTGAAATTTACTAAGATTATAAAAACTGATGATTCTAAAATCGAAAAGACAAAATTTTAAAAAATTACTTTTCCCATATTGTCCTCAGGAGTACAAATTAGCACAATGCTTTTTGGAAGGCAATTTGGTCATATTTATGAAAAGTCTCAAAAATTATCACATCCTTTGATCCAATCATCCCTCTACTATTCTTCAGAAATAAACAGTTGGCTCACATGGCCATATCTACAAAGATATTTATCCCAGTACTTTAAGAATTGAATTATTTTTCTGTTTCTGAATTTTAAGAATTTCACATAAAATTTCTAGCATGTACCCTCAATATATCTATATTTATTCCTTCATAAATCACACACACTAATATAGTTTGTATACTATAAAGTGCATGCATAATAAATTCAAGGCTAAGATAAAGATGAAATAAATGATAATCTTAAATAAATCTAGATTTTATTCTCCAATGGAGCAGAAAACTGTTTTTCTTTCAATAAAAGTATCTTTGGTAACTTTTTAGTGAGAACAATGTAATTTCATGTCAAATCTGATAATTGTATTTTCTTTGGACAAAGAGCTTTTGATTAGTTGTAGAAGTGTCTGCTCTGCCATTTTTGGTTATTTGTATGTGCTTGAGTGATTAGTGTTATCTTTAAGGTATGTTCATAACAATGTTTAACTGTTTGTCTACTTTGAGAAGCTAGTTTAGTTAAAACTAAATAATGCATTTATAAATCTACTAAATAGGGGCACACAAAAGTGTCTGTACTCTGTGTCTATGGGAAATGCACAGTACATATTAATTAATGATACTAAATTCCACAGAATAATCCAGGACATGTTTAAAAGATTTGCCTTTGCCATACACATTTGTTATGGTTTAGATATTAGGTGACTCCCAAAGACTCATGTATGAGACAATGCAAAAAATCATATGTGTGGGCTGGGGTTGTAGCTCAGTGGTAGACCACTTGCCTAGCATATGTGAGGCACTGGGTTCCATTCTTAGCACCACATATGAACAAATGAATAAAATAAAGGTCTAGCAACATCGTTTTAAAAAAAATAGCCCAGAGGTGAAATATTTGTGTTATGAGAGCCTTAACCTAATCAATGCATTAATCCCCTGATAGGTATTAACTGGGTGATAACCTATAGGCAGGTGGGATGTGGCTGGAGGAGGTATATATTTTGGCTTGTGGTTTTGGGGTATATATTTTGTCCCTGGTGAGGGGACTCTCTCTTCTCCTGGTGGCCATGTCCTGACCTGCTTTCCTCTGTCATGCCCTTCCACCATGATATTCTGCCTCGCCTTGGCCCCTGAGGAACGGAACTGGCCATCTATGGGCTTCTGAAACCATGAGAGACAAAATTTTACTCCTCTAAAATTATTCCTGTCAGGTCTTTTGGTCACAGCAGTAAAAAAAATAATAATAATAATTTAAAAAAAATTTAAGAAAACTGACTATAGCATTCCCCCTGGGACTTTCAACCTGGGATCTCATAGTCTGAAGGTGGCCCAAGGATTTTGTTCTGAATAAACAGCAGCATGAGGATGTAAAGCCCTAATCACTACTTTATTTTAAAATCTAAGCAGAATCACAATAAAATGAAAATTTGTTACCTAGGAAAATTTGTTACCAGATATCTTCATCTTATATTTCCAAGCCAAGTCACTATATGCAATCCCTGCACACACAAGTGTTTTGCACAGGAAAGTTCTATCGCTTGGCCACAACCCAAACCCAGTCAGACATCTTACAAATCCATCCTATTGATCAAAGGGAGACTCTCTGTGTGGCTCCTTGCACAAATAGCTCTGAGGACTTGGAAAAATAGCTTGGGCTGCATGTCCTGCTGCTGAGAGGCGCTGAGCTTCCTCTTCATCTGTGAAGGACTATATATTTCATCAAGTAAAGCTTTCTTTCAAAGGGAACCTAGCATATTTTATTCTGAGCTATACAAATTTTTGTTTTTCAGAACTTGAGATTGTGAATCAGTCATCTATCATATCAGATACTTATTTGAGGGCTCCAGCACAATTGCAGTTGAATCAAAGGCTATGCATTTAATTGGAAAATAAAGACAGTATCAGGTAGTTCATTTTAGACTTAATTGTGGAGTTGAAAATAATATAGCTAGGAATTATTATAGCCAATAGTGTTCAGTTTATTGGGCTACCTATCCAAGGAGCTAGTGCTCCAGTCAACTTTCCTTTATCCTCACTATTTGCACTCCAGAGAGCTGCAGGTGACCTAAATGGGGTACAAATCTTATTAATGCTGAAAAACAAAGGGCCATATTACCAAGTGAGCACCCTCAGGTACAGGAAGGGTCTTGCTCTCTCCCATCAAATTTTTGTCTTAACAGTGTGCAGAATAGGGTTGCCAGCTTTCTGAAGCATTATGGAATAACATAGTGAAACCTGTAAGGCTGGAAATGTAGACAGAGGCTCAGATAGGCTTCCATTTAAATGTCTTCTCTGCTTTTATCTGTATTTGTGGAATAAGTTTGAGTGAGTATGGTCCTGGCTCTTGGAAGAACCCAGGTTTGCTTTGCTCTCCTACAATCTCTTTAAAAGCAGTAAAAACCTCGGGGGGCTGAGACAGGAGGATCACAAGTTCAAAGCCAGCCTCAGAAAAAGCAAGGTGCTAAGCAACTTAGTGAGACCCTATCTCTAATAAAATACCAAATAGGGCTGGGGATGTGGCTCAGTGGTACCATTAAAAAAAAAAAAGCAATAAAAACAACAACAACACCCCCCACCCACACACAAGCCCCCCAAAACCCCACTGTGCCTTCTTCATCAAGTTTAAGATCATGGCCTTTTTAATCCAATTTATCTCAGCCATTTTGGAGAATGAAAGTAGGACCAGGAATCAGATGTGGGTACTTAAACTCATACATTATTATCTAGTTTGGTCCAGAAATTAGAAGCAATTAATACTGACCTTGAGCAAATCGACTTAACTTCCCTGTGGCTCAGTTTCTTCTCTGTGACTCCATTTCTTCATTTTCATATTTGGATAAAGAAACCTGATTTAACCCAGTTTATTTTGATAATCAGATGAAATTACATATATGAAAAATATCTAAAAATTTTTAAAAGCAGTTAGAAAAAGATCTAAAAACCAGCCATTTATATAGAAAGTGTCTTAAAATATAAAATAAAGCAAAAAAATAAATAGTAGAAACAAGTAACAAAATATTTGTATTGTGTGTGTTCATGTGTGTTGTGTGTGTGTGGGGGGGCAGATTCAGACTTTGTACATGCTAGGCAAGTACTCTATCACTGACCTGCATCCCCAGTCCTTTTTATTTTATTTTGAGACAGGGTCTCACTAAGTTGCGCAGACTGGCCTTGAACTTACGATCTTACTGCCTGAGTATCTGGGAGTATAGGTATTTGCCACTATGCCCAGACTAGGCATCATTTTTATTGTTCTATTTTATATTATAGGAAGAAGAACACTGCTTTGTTATTCAGGTTCTCCGGGGGAAAAAAAAACTGTACAAAATCTATACACAAATATTGATCTGATGTAAAAGCTTAAGAAAACTGTTTGAGTTTTCAACAAATGGCCCAATCTTGATAATGAAGTTTCTTGCCTGACCTAAGTTGAAGCAATCTGAGTCTTAAGGACAGCTCTGCCACTTATTGTGAGCTGTGTGACCCTCGGCAGGTCACTGCCTTCCTTGGCTTAGCTTTCTTTCCTAGGGAAATGGGGAAATAATAATCATTCAGTTACCCCCACTGGCTTAGTTTGAAGCTCAACCCAGTCTGGGCTCAGCACCCCATTCCACCTACTCTAAAGAATAGCCTCACATGAGGCATGAATAGGCACGACAGTTTTTACTGAAAAAATTACTTGAGAAGTAAATGAAGAGTGCACAGTATTTTACTCAAAATACTCCCATTAAGATACACTTTTTTACTCTTTTAAAAAGTTTTTTCAACTGTCAACAAATTTTGTGACTTTTTTTTTTTTTTGCCAGTTTCTCTGAGCTTTGGTCTTGGTCTATAACCTACGCACCCAACACCTGTTATACTAAATGTGAATAAGAAGGGACGAAGATTTTGTTGTGTTCAGTGTCTGTGGCTTTCAAGAATTTTTAATCTTGTCTCCAGAAATATACATTTTATATCATGACCCAGTAAACATGTGCTTAGATATGAAATGGAACCAAATGTTTCATGTGCCAGTTTTAAGGAGTCAAGTGTCTGCCATGTTAGCATGTGGATCACACAAATCCTTCTAGTGCCTTCAGGGTAGGAGTTTCTGGTCAAAAAGCATTGTGAGAACAGAATAGCATAGTTGAGTAAAAAATAATGCTCTGGTCTAACACATGGGGAAACTGAAACCTGATCTGGGGTGAATTGGAGAATAGTCTGAGTATGGGTGAGAAGAACCATTTGGACTTACTTCTAAGTAAGTCCTAAATAACTATTCTTGGTAGCTCATCTGTTGTCCAGGTCAGAAGAGCCTGGAATGATCTGCTGTCTGCTCATACCTACAGAACCATACAAAGCATCAGGGTATATCATCCAAAACTAGGTCTGGTTCTCACTGGAGCTACCTCCCCTCAACTGGACTTAAACTAAGTCTAATTTGGCTTTCCTTTTTTTTTTTCCTGTTAATTTTTTATTATTGCTTTATATTTATGCAAAATATTGGAATTTGTTTTGACACAATTAAACAAACGTGGAATGCAATTTCCTCCAATTCAGTCCTCAGTACTTCCCCTTTCCCTCCTCTTTTCCCTACCCCCCTGCCCCGTTCCCTTTCCTCTACTCTACTGATCTTTCTTCTATTTTCTTATAGTTTTTTTAAAAATTAGTGCATTATGGACATACATAAAAGTGAATTCACTATGGTATATTCACATATGTACATTCTACTGTTTTTCCCTTTCCCCATCACTCCTCTCTCCCCCCTAATCCTCTTCCACTACTCCACTAATCTCTCTTCTCTTTTTAGGGGATCCCCTCCTTTTTCTCTTTTCTTTCTTTCTTTTCTTTCTTTCCCTCTAGCTTCCACATATGAGGGAAAACATTTGACTCTAGACTTTCTAGATGTGACTTATTTCACTTAACATGATGTTCTCCAGTTCTATTTACCAGCAAATGACATAAAGTAATTTGCAGTAAACAAGCTGTCAGAGACCATAAACAAAAGAACGGAGGTGGATGCTAAACATGCCCTGAATAACTATTTTTGGTAGCTCATCTGTTGTCCAGGTCACAAAAGCCTGGAATGATCTGCTGTCTGCTCATACCTACAGTACCACACAAACCATCAGGGTACATCAGGGTACATCATCCAAAACTGGATCTGGTTCTAACTGGAGCTACCTCCCCTCAATTGGACTTGAACTGAGGATCAAAGGACTTTTCAGTGCATGCCCCTGCATAAAGATAGGCTCAATCATGACTTCCAACAGAAACCCTAAAACATCCCCAAACAGGCTAAATATCTGTTTATGGCAAGTTACTTTATGTCCCAGAGTGGACTTCATGCCTATAGTTACATGTCTAATGCCCTGAGTGGCTGTTTGGAGGAAGTCAGCAGAGAGTGGAAAGGGGCTGCTAAGAGAAAGCACTACAAATGACTAAGGCATTTCGTAGCAAGTGCTGTGGGGTTGGGCCTGACACCACCCATCTGGGTTTTCCCTGGGATGGTCCAGGGGTTTCAGAGGGAGAGCAGGACTGAGAGAATGTGTCTAGGCTCCTGCTCCTGCCCCAGAGGGACTCCTCTAAGAAAGTTGGGAAGGGAAGCTAATCAGGGGAGATCACAGGCAGAATGTAAAGAAATACCCAGCATGCCATGCAAAAGGGGCCCAGGGCATCCAAGGCCCAGAGAGCATGGGGCCCATGGAATTTCTGCCCTGGCACGTACACTGGGAAACTTCAGAGTCAGAGAGGGAGCAAGATGGAGCTGGAGCAAAGAAGTTCTGAGAGCCCAGCAATTCTGCTTACACTGCAGTTGTGGACCTTCCTTCAGGAAACTCCTGCAGAGACTGATAAGGAATGGAAAGGCCTGAACTTCAGCCAGGCTCGCAGGTTAGGCCACCCGTTCCAGTAAACCTGGGTTTTTCCCTAAAGTCTTCAAACTGACTGGGGAGGTTTTTGTGTTACATTGTGGCTGGGCTGGGTCTGTAGAGAACAATTCTTTTGTGCATTTTTGATCAAGACAACCCCCCCACCCCGTGACACAAACACAAACATTCAGTTATTTAATCAGACTAATCCTGTTTTTCATGTGGAATGTATTTGGAATCTCACAGGTGCACCCTGTTTTTCATGAACCCATGAGAAACTATAAAGTGTGTAAACAGCCTGTAGCAGGTAGGCTCCGCCAGCCACCTCTGTTCCTCCTCCTCCTGGCTTGTTTCACAGATATCTCCCAAGGCCCCCAGGGCCTCACGTGACCTTCGATGTTCACAGCCCCTCTGTAGCCCACCACAGCCTAGGAAGACTGTGACATCCACCAGTTGGGCACGTGTGTCCTAGTTCCCACCACTTAGTGCCCCTTCCACAGGTGACCCTTCGGTAGTAACCCAAGGCTCAACAACCTGTGTCATGACCTTGTAAGGAGAAGAGTGAGGCTGTAAGCTGTTACCTATTGAATGGGTTGCTTTTTCTGACTCTCTGTAAGAAAGTCTCTTTTTTTAGGGATCAGAAGGGCTTTCTGAACAGTAAGATTCTATTTAGAGAGAACCCTGATGACTGGGAGAAAATTTATGAGCTCATATCTGATCTCTCCCTTGGATGTTTCTAAAATTGTGACTATATGTCATATGAGAAGGCAGAGTACTTTGTTCTCTGAGGAAGAGAAAGCAGGCCAAGCCAAAGTTTGAGGACAAGCACTTACCATTCTGTAGTGATGCCAAGGATTTTTAGAATCCACTAATCTAACCCCTAATATCAGGCAGTAACCTATCTAAGGGGAAATGAAATTTTATTTCTTTAAAACAATATCCCAGGGATTTCACTCAGCAATATTTTTTCTATTTGTTATTAATTATAACTTTTCCTTCTGAGAAAACCAAGCATACTTATTAAAATTCAGAAAATACCAGTAAGTAGAGAGAAGAGAAGAAAGATATCTCTAAATTTGCTTGACCACTCTTCCCCAGTTCTTTGTATACTTGGCTGCTTTTCATCAAATCTTACCTCTCCAGAGGCACCCCAATTCCCAGCTTCATGTATTTCATGTTACCCCGGTTACTTTCTCTTGGATAATCTAGATTTATTTTTCACTATAGCACCAATCATCTAACAAAGTTATCTTAATTATTTAGCTTATTGTCCATCTCCCACAGAAGAATGTGCACCCCATGAGAATGGGAGCTTGCCTTATTTATCAGTGCTTTCGAACAGTGCCTGGCACAAAGTGGGCATCTGGTAAGTACTTGCCAGATGGGTGAATGCCTAAGTACATGAAGGAATTATTGTTACATCTATACAACCTATGTTTAAGCAAACTTTCTTGATGTCTTAGTAAGGGATTCTCAGGACAATCCCTTTCTGGTGGCCTGAAGTCCAAGCAGGCCGTTTTGACTTGCTTTGTTTTGTGGTATTGGGGATCAAACCCAGAGCCTTGCTAATACTAAGCAAGTATTTACCATTCAACTATATCCCTAGCCCCAAGCATGCCATATTGTAATAGAATTTTCTCTCTCTGGTCACTGTACTATCTTCTAAGGTATTGGTGACAGAAGACGTTAGATATTAAATATTGCTGATGGAAATTGTAATACAGCACTTTTGAGTTAGGATGACCTAGGTTTAAAATGTAAGAGTGTGGTTGGAATTTAGCTATATAACTTTTAAAGTATTAATTGGTGTTTGTGCCTTGGCAGCCTGGCTTCCAACTGTCTGATTCCATAAACAAGGAGACCAGTGGCTATGTCCTTAGGGACGGCACTCAGGCTGCATGCTGTGCTGCCTGCTGACACCAGCAAAGTCAACTTCCTCCTCTGATCTGGGAGAAAGGACTCAGCTTCCTTAACGACCTATAGGCAGAAATAACTCCCCATTCCACCATTTCTCACCATCTGCAAAATCAGTCTTGCCTGGAGTGGGAAAAAAAAATCTTTAACAGGCTTTTTTGCCTAGGAATGGTCTCCTTTCCTTCCCCAGTGGGTCTAGGAATTAAGAAGTGGAATTAAAGCTTCACTCTAAAGGAGGAGGAGAAAGAGGTGGATTGGAAGGAGAAGGAGCTGCTTACTTGGATTTGACCTATTCCTTGTGGTTTTCTCTATGTCGATGCATCTCCATAAAAAGTACCTGTTCTTCCTCCACCTGTCCTTTCCTGACAATCTTCGTAACTTAACAGTTTCCTTGGTTTAGGAAACTTAACAGTTTCCTTGGTTTAGGAAACTTAACAGTTTCCTTAGTTTAGATCTAAGTGTACTCCAAAGGTTTGCGTATTAAAGATTTGATCCACGAGGTGGCGCTATTGGAAGATGGTGGAACCTTCAGGAAGTGGGAGGTAGTGGGAGGTCTTTAAGTCATTGGGGGTGTGCCCTCAAGGGAATCGTCGGACCCCAGCACCCTCCTCATTCTCTTTTACTTTCTGGCCTTGAAATGAGTGATTTTGCTTCACTGTGAGCTCCCCACCATTGCCATCCAGCACCCCTATCAGAGGCCTAAAAGTAGTGGGTCAGACTGACCATTGATGGACAAGAAAAAAACCAGAAACCAAAAATTTTTTTTCCCTTAATAAGTTAATTATCTTACAAAGTGTTGGAAACCTGACCAACATGGGATATAGTCCTAGAAATGGAAAAACCAAGTTAAAGAATAGATGCATTTGTGTTGCATATGGTCAAATTGGCATTATATTCATGTTCACCAAAGGTCAGTGGGGAGGTGTTTCATTTTTCTATGTCTTTAAAGATCTTAGCCAGTTTATTGGGTGGAAAGGGGCCTCTATTTGTTGCTGGGATTTTCACTTTTAAAATCACAAACCATTCCATCATTTCAATAAGATTTTCATTCTATTCTGTCCTCTCTTCCATTAAAAAGCACTTCAGAGGTTCCTAAGGAACTATCTGACCTTCTATTTGTCCTCATACATTAGAGGAGCTAAATATATGCTCAACATCCTTGAAACAGGGAACAATACAAGACCTGACAAACCATGTGGGTTTGGGAGGAAGGGGAAAGATCGATGACCCATGTAAAAAAGAGAAGAGAAGACTTCATGGAAGAGATGTGATTGCTCCAAAATACAAGTAGGATCAAGAGGATATAGGGAGGACAAATGGGCACATAGGCAGGAGCAGATAGAAAAGTCTTGGGTGAAATGAGAAAGGAAATGTATGTTAATTCAGGCTTTCGAAAGAGCAGATACCAAAATGGGATTCACTGATTCTATGAGGGAATACTTGTGAAAGCATCCACACTGCGATGCAGGTCTGACCCTGGTGTAGGAGAGAGAGAAGGAAGGGTGAGTGGAAGCATCCTGGATTCTTCTGCAGTGCAAAGCAGGTTCAGGAAATGCTGGCATGAAGCTCTTGAGCCAAAGTGGGCCATCGAAGGAGTTTCTGTGTCCCAGGAACAGACAAACTCTCTCTTTCTGCTGTGCTCAGTTATTGGTTGGAGCACCCTGTGAGAAGCTGGGAAGTGAGTCCTCAGTGGTACTGTGAGAATGGCCTCCATAGCTCAGTGCTTGGAGCCTTGATCAGTTAATAACTTGTTGCTGATGGTCGGCGAGGGGCATTCTCCTGCTACCTCATCAGGACTGGGAAAGAGTGAGAAGACTGGGGTAAGACAGGTGTGCTTACCCAGAGATGAAGAGACTTTCTACCTTTACCTTTTGAGAACATTATTGATTTCTATGACTGGACAGATAGCAAGGTTGTGGCGGAAGCCATGGAGTACAACTTCCACCTTCTTTCACCTTGCTTGGCATGGACTGTCAGGTCAATGGGTGTAATGAATGGGCACATGGCTTCTATTTTTCTTTCCAGGGTGCTTTCCTGCACTGTAGAGGTGGGAAAACTAAACCCTAGCTTTCTAGGCTCCTTGGAAGCCTTCATTCTGGGTGCAAATTAAGTCCTTACCCTTAGATGCTCTGTTGGGGGATGTAAAAGGCAGAGAAATGTGGCCGATAACATCCTTCTGCTAGTTTTAGTGTTTTCTGCTGGAAACTAAGGTAATGGAGACTGGGTTTTTAATGCGGCAGCATTCCGAAGTGTTCACTCCCCATCTGTAAGTCTTGGGAAAGCTCCGGAGTTGCGAATGGGAGCTTCCTGATCTCTGAACCACAGCTGCAATGCTATGTTCTGGAGCCGACAGTTCTGGTAGTAGCTGTCTGACTCCTCAACTTCCTGCAGAGGCAGAGGGAGCACAAACTGGTGCTTTAGCTTGGCAGTATTTTGGGGGGACTCTTCTGGAGGCTGAACCTAATGCCTGCTTTCCTAGTCTTTAATAGATTTTATTCTTTAAGAGAAAATTTCTGTTCAGAGCAAAACTGAGTAGAGAATACAAAGATTTCCCATATCTGTCTCCACACATATGCATCCTCCCCACTCTTCAGAATTCCTCCACCAGCCAGGCACAGTGGTGCACCCTTGTAATCCCAGTGGCTCGGGAGACTGAAGCAGAAGGATTTCAAGGTCAAAGCCAGCCTCAGCAAAAGCGTGTTGTGATGCAACTCAGTGAGACCCTGTCTCTAAATAAAAATACAAAAGAGGACTGGGGATGTGGCTTGAAAGTCAAGTGCCCCTGAGTTCAATCACTGGTACGCTCAATCCCCAGTATGACCTGAAAAGAATTCCTCCACCACAATGATACATTTGTTAAAATTGATGACCCTACATTGACACATCATTACCACTCAAAGTCCATAGTTCACATATGATTCACTCTTGGTGTATATAGAAATAGGTTTGGACAAGTGTCTCATGACACATATCCACCATCTTGGTATCATACAGTATAATTTCACTACCCTAAAGATCCTGTGCTCTACTTACTCGTTCCTCTCTTTTCCATAACCTCTGGCAGCCTCTGATCTTTTTACTATCTCATAACTTTGCTTTTTCCAGACTGTTATGTAATTGGAATCATATAGTATACAGTCTTCTCATACTGGCTTTCACCTTGCAACATTCATTTAAGTTTTATGGATTGATAAGTCTCTTCTTTTTAGGGCTGAATTATATTCTATTGTTTGCATATATCATGGTCTGTCTATCCATTCACCCACAGAAAACATCTTGGTACTTCCAGTTATTTTGTAAGGACCCAATTCCCTGCATTTAATAACTTGATGCTTGAAATACCTGTAGTAGTTTTCATTTCCTGTACTTTACCCTGACTACTGTAAAGAAAAAGGTGTCTGTTAAGGTACATTTGCTTGCATGGGATAGAAGCCACAATAGAATGGGGTCCAACTCAGAAATAGTTTTGCCTGACCATTGTTTTTATAATCTATGTCCTTCATATTGAAAGTTGAATTCCTCAGACACTCCCACCTTGTTCTCTTCCCTCTGGGAGTGAAAAGATCACTGATGCTGACTAATCAAGAAAAAGAACTGGGGTCTAAGGTTCAAACTTCATCATGTGGAGATCAATAGAACTGGGCTTCTGTGCCTCTATCTTTTCTCCTGAAGATCTCTCAATTTCAAGATACACTAAATTCTCTTCTCAGGGACTTTCCACTGGGTCTGAAATGCCTTCCTCCTGCTCATTACATTCTGAATCTTTTGTATCCTTCAGGTTGTAGCTCAAATATTACTTCCTTAGATAACGTAAACCCTCAAGTTGTTTTCTAGGACAGCTTCCTCCCTGGCAGAGAGAGATGTAGTTTATTTAGTCTGCAAGAATTACAAACTTTACTCCTGATGAAACAAAAGTTTTGCCATATCTCAACTGTTAAATATGAGGGACAATGTAGAAGGAGTCTCCCCACAATGTTCTGTTGTGTGTAAACAAAACAACTCAAAGTTCAGCATCTGACAATTTATTATCAACTCTCCCAATTCTGAGTTAACTGGATTCAACCGAGTGGCTCTTCTGCTGGTATTCTTTTTGCAGTTTCTCAGGCAATAGCAGTCAGATGGTAGGTAGCTAGGCTGGAATATTTGAAATGGCTTCCTTTGCATATTGGGTGTTTGAGCAGGGATGGCTAGAAGACCAGATCCAGCTGGTTGCTGGGAGAGCTGAACTTCTTTCTTTCCATGTAGTCACCAGGCCTCTCCCTATTTACCTGGCTTCATTATACAGTGTCTCCCTGTGGTTTCTCAGGGTAGCTAAATTTCTTACATGATGGCCTATGATTCACAACAGCCCAAAAGCATAAACTGCAAGGCCTTAACGAGGCATCTGATGGAACTGGCACAACATCACCTCTGCCATGTACTTTTTTTTGGTACTGGGGACTTAACCCAAGGGCACCTAGCCACATCCCCAGCCTTTTTTGTTTTTAAATTTAGAGACAGCATCTTGCTAAGTTGCTTGGGGCCTTGCTAATTTGCTGAGGCTGGCTTTGAACTTTTCTCCTGCCTCAGTCTCCTGAGTCACTGAAATTATAGGAAGGTGTCATCACACCCAGCTGCCATGTACTTTTTTTTCTGCTTAAAATTTTTAATAAAAATTAATTTTATAAGTATTTCTATGATGTAAAAATGGCAAGACAAACTGTTACAGAATTATATTCACAATATGATTACAAATAAATAGAATGAACAAATCAAAACATTTTTATGTACACAGAAAAACATACTCAAAGTTAATGCATCAAAATACTAACAGTGATTATCCGAGTTCTTATTTTACTTTAACACATATTTTTACAAATATGTTACAAATGATAAATTATGATCAGAAAATGTAATCAGTATCTATAATTAAAATAGCAATTTAAAAATCTCCACAGTTACACCATGATTTATTTATGAATAATACAAAACAAATTAGATTAGAGTTGGTATGATCAGTTTTCTCTAATGTAACATTGATCTGAATCATACATTGATTATAGACTGCACAGAAAAGTTCAGGTGGTTTTATTTGGCAGGCAAGTTTTGTGTATGTACACACACAAATCCCAAACTGATGCTGTGCATGGTGGTACACACCTGTAATCCCAATGGCTCAGAAGGCTGAGGCACAAGGATCGAGAGTTCAAAGCCAGCCTCAGCAACATAGCAAGGCCCTAAGCAACTTACTGAGACCCTGTCTCTAAATAAAATATAATAAAGGGCTGGGGGTGTAGCTCAGTGGTTAAGTGGCCCTGGGTTCAATCCCCAGTACCCCCCAATAATAGTAATAATAATAATAATAATAATAATAATAATAATAGCCCAAGTTGAAGCAGACACACTTCAACCTCAAGCCCAATAAACTGCAATGAAGGAATAGAAGTTATTGAACCAAATAAGACTCTCTGTGGGAGGTGACTATACAAGGAAGTGAATTCCAGAAGGCCTGTAATTTGGGACCCACTTCTGCAGACTAACTCCCACAGTCCTTAACCACCAGCCAATGAACTTAGCCAACATACATGAAACTGACTAACGAATAATAATGATGATCATTAATGATGATGATGATGATGATGATGATGGAGAATAAATGCAGAAGTCTATCTGCTATTTAAAACTATTTTTTTCCCTTGAGAATTGTGATAATTCAAAGAAAACCATACGAAGAGTTTCCAAGAACTGGGAGCTAAATGATATAAGAATGAAAAAAGGTAAAAGCCACACATGATGGATATTAGGCATCTGAAAAACTCGTTAGAGTTAATATATATTTAACTCATTCCACAAGAAAAACTAGCCATTGGATTTCTTTTTTTCTTGTCCCCCCCCCCCATGAAGCCTCCCCCCACCATTATGTATCAGCATCCACTGATCAGAGAAAACATTTGGCCTTTGGTTTTTTGGGCTTGGCTTATTTCACTTAGCATGATATTCTCCAACTCCACCCATTTATCAGCAAATGCCATAGTTTTATTCTTCTTTATGGCTGAGCAATATTCCATTGTGTATATATACCACAGTTTCTTTATCCATTCTTCAATTGAAGGGCATCTAGGTTGGTTCCACAATCTAGCTATTGTCAATTGAGCAGCTATGAACATAGATGTGGTTGCACCCCTAGTGCAACCCTAGTGCAAAATAGTTTGCTGATTTTAAGACCTTTGGGTATAAACCGAGGAGTTGGATAGCTGGGTCAAATGGTGGGTCCATTCCAAGTTTTTTGAGGAATCTCCATACTGCTCTCCAGAGTGGCTGCACCAATTTGCAACTCCACCAGCAATGTAGGAGTGTGCCTTTTCCCCTACATCCACGCCAACACTTATTATTGCTTGTATTCCTGGTAATAGCCATTCTAATTGGAGTTAGATGAAATCTTAGGGTGGTTTTAATTTGCATTTCTCTAATTACTAGAGATGATGAGTACTTTTTCATATATTTGTTGTTCACCTGTATATCATCTTCCATGAAGTGTCTGCCCAGTTCCTTAGCCCATTTATTGATTGGGTTCTTTGTATTTTTGGTGTAAAGTTTTGTAAGTTCTTTATAAATTTTGGAGATCAGTGCTCTGTCTGAAGTGTGTGTGTAAAAGATTTTTCCCACTTGTTTCTTTTGCTGAGAAAAAAGCTTTTTAATTTGAATCGTCCCATTTATTGATTCTTCTTTTTATTTCTTGCACTCTGGGGATCATGTTGAGAAAGTCTGGTCCTAAGACAACATGAAGAAGATTTGGGCATACTATTTCTTCTATTTGATGAAGAGTCTCAGGTTTAATTCCTAGATCTTTGATCCATTTTGAGTTGAGTTTTGTACTCAGGGTGAGAGACATGGGTTTAATTTCATTTTATTGCATATGGATTTCCAGTTTTGCCAGCACCATTTGTTGAAGAGGCTATCTTTTCTCTATTGCATGTTTTAGGCACCTTTGTCTAGTATGAGATGTCTGTACTTATGTGGGTTTGTCTCTGTATTCTGTGCCATTGGTCTACTTGTCTATTTTGGTGCCAAAACCATACCGTTTTAGTTACTATTGCTCTATAGTAGAGTTTAAGGTCTGGTATTATGATACCTCCTGCATCATTCTTCCTGGCCAGGATTGCTTTGGCTATTCTGGGTCTTTTGTTCTTCCAGATGAATTTCATGATTGCTTTCTCTATTTCTATGAGGAATGTCATTGGGATTTTTATTGGAATTGTGTTGAATTTGTATAGCACCTTTGGAAGTATGGCCATTTTGATAATATTAATTTTGCCTATCCAAGAACATGGGAAAGCTGTCCATCTTCTAAGGTCTTCCTCAATTTCTTTCTTTAATGTTCTGCAGTTTTCATTGTAGAGGTCTTTCACCACTTTTGTTAGATTGATTCCCAAGTATTTTTTTTTTATGAGGCTATTGTGAATGGAGCTGTTTTTCCTCATTTCACTTTCAGATAATTCATTGCTTATGTATATAAATGCATTAGATTTATGTGTGTTTATTTTATATCCTGCTATTTTGCTGAATTCTTTAATTAGGTCTAAAAGTTTCCTGGTGGAGTTTTTTGGATTCTCCAAATATAGGATCATGTCATCAGCAAATAGTGACAACTTGAGTTCTTCTTTTCCTATTCGTATTCCTTTAATTTCTGTGGTCTAATTGCTCTGGTGAGCATTTCAAGCACAATGTTGAATAGAAGTGGTGACAGTGGGCATCCCTGTCTTGTTCCAGTTTTTAAAGGGAATGCTTTCAGTTTTTCTCCATGAAGAATGATGTTGGCAGTGGGCTTAGCATAAATGGATTTCATAAATAGGTGGATACTGATAACCTAAAAGAGAGAAAAAAGAATTGGGTTGGACCAGAACATAGTGGGTTAGAGAGTGAGTGGGAGGCAGCACATGAGCCTGGCAAGGATAGATGGCCTTTTCAAGCAATGTCACCAGAAACTCTGAGGCAGTACTAGAGGGAAGTGAAAATGGAACAGTGTTCCTGGATGGTAATTTTGTAAATAAGTGTCTTGAAAATATTAGTATCTTTTTACCCAGTTATTCAGCTTCTAAAAAATTAGTTTAATGAAATAATCAGACTTGTATCACTATTTATTCACCAAGAAATTCACTTACCAAAGTTTTGCATTATAAAATATATCTTACATACAGAAGTTGTGCAAAATATTGGAGATTATATTAAAGAATAGTAATAAGTAAGTCTTTGTAGCCTGGATGACAAGTGAAACATCTCTCTCCATGTGTTCTTCCCTATTCCATGCCTCTCTTCTCCACTATAGTAACCATTGTTCTAACATGTGAGCAATCATTTCTTTCTTTCCCTTCATTATTATACCACCTTTGAATATGTCTCCTCATGGTATAACATTTAGTTTCATCTACTTTTGAATTCAATATGCATGCCTGTTTGTATTCTTGTGTAGTTTTCTTCTTTTTGCTCCACATTTTATCTTTGAGATGCTTTATTGTTAATCAGTGCTGTTCCAGTTCATTCATTTCCAGAATGATATTTATCCATTCGACTTTGATGAATATTTGATTATCCTTTTTATTTTGCTATTATGAATAATGCTGCAAAAAATACTTGTTACATTTTCTGCTGCACAAGTGCAAGAGTTTCTCTTGAGTACAATTAAAGAAGTAAAACTGCTAGATTAGCATATGTTCAACTTTCCTAGGCAATGCTAAACTGTTTTCTGAAGTGATTTTACTAATTTACATTTTTGCTGTATGAGAGTTTCATTTGCACCACATCCTTCTCAATACTTAAAATCATCAGACATTCTCATTTTTGCCAATCTAGGGTACAGAATGGTCTCTCATTGTAATTTTTCTAATAACAGTCTTATTGAGATATACTTCACACATATAATTCATCCATTTAATCTGTACAATTCAATAGCTTTTTAGTATATTCACAGTATTGTGCAACTATCACCATGATCAAGTTTAGAATATTTTCATCACCCACAAAGAAACCCCACACCCTTTAGCAGTCACTTCTTATTCCTCTCAGTCCCTGAAACCACTGATCTACTTGCTGTGATTAAAAAATAGGAAATCCTATGAACTTGCCTATTGTGGACACTGTGCAGATGGTTATGAAGTATGTGGCTTTCTGTGACTAGCTTCTTTCGGTTCACATGCATTTCTCAAGGTTCATTCTTCATTTCTTTTTATTGTTGGATAACATTCCATTGTATGGCTGTCCTACATTTTATGTGTGTTTTGTCATCAGTTGGTGGTCATTTGGGTTGTTTTATTTTCTGGCTATTATAAATAATGCTACCATGAACATTCATGTAAAAGTTTTGTGTGGACACTGTTTTCATTTTTCTTAAATATACACCTAAAGGTGAAATTGTTTGATAATATGGTAACTTTATGTTTATCAAATTGCCAAACTACCAAACTGTTTTCCGAAGTAGCTGCATGATTTTATAATCCCATCAGATATGAGGACTTTAATTTCTCCACACCCTTATTAACACTTGCTATTGTCTACCTTTTCAATTTCAGCCATCCTCATGGGTATAAAATGGTATTTCTTTCAGTTTTTCATTTGTACCTTCATTGATTACAAGTGACATTGGACATATTTTCACATATTTAAACTTCTGTTTTCATAACAAGTTTTGTTTTGTCCAACTTTTTATTAGATTGTTTATATTTTATATTGACTCATAATTCTTTATAGATTTATTATAAAAAGATGATTCTTTGTTGGTAATAAACTCTCACTTGTGACTCGTCTCATTTATAGTGTCCTTTTACAAGCAGAGGTTCTTAGAGTTAAATCTGTCAATCTTTTAAGTTAGATTTTTTATTTAAAAAAATTTTTTTTGCTTACCTTGAGGTTATAAAGATATATTTCTTGATTTTCTTCTAAAACTTTTATAGTTTTAGCTTCCACACTTGGTTCTTTACCTGGAATTCAGTATACTGTACAAGAGGAGACTATTTCATTTTTCTATTAAGTATGATTATTTAATTAATTTATTATTAAAGTAATATCTTCCCTAAATATTTGGTGGTATTTAGCAATGAACCTACCTATTTGGGAAGGTCATTAATTATTAATTCAATTTTGTTAATAGACATAGGCCTATTTTGATTGTCCATTTCTTCTTGTGTGGATTTTGACAGATTGTATCTTTCAAGGCACTAATCCATTTTATCTAGGTTATCAAATTTGTGTGTATTCATTGGCTCTTTATAAGTTGGATCATGTGGAATCATCTGTCTGAGATTTGTTAGTTCTTCATGTTCTTACAAAGATGAGTTTCTGAGTCTACAAGCTGAGGACCAAATCCTGAACTAAGGGGACTCCAAGATAATGCCCTAGAAGCATCTCTCTGGAAGCTATCTGACATCTTCATCTTGCTTAATTTAAATGCAATTTAAGGAAGTTTTTGGATTGTTCTGCCAGTTTATGTTTTCCTCTCTCAGAGGAAGTCTGTGTGGTGATGCTGGATTTATATTTCTAAAAACAGCTGTGATTTGTCAGGGATGCTAGAGGGAGAAGAAGAGATTTCTTCCTATGCTTTTCGTGGGCTTCCTGAATGTGTCCTGTTTCATTCCTCCTTTGTTTCAATAGCTCTTGTTTTCTTTCTGTAACAGCAGCAGCTTACTTCAATTTGGAGTTTTTCTTTTTTTTTTAAATTTATTTATTTTGATTCATTGAACACAAATGGAGTAAAGCTGTTGTTTCTCTGGTTGTACACAAAGTAGAGTCACACCATCTGTGCGTTCATACATGTACACAGGGCAATGATGTCTGTCTCATTCTATTATTATTCTTACCCCCCAACCCAACTCCACCCCTCCCTTCCCTCTATGCAATCTATCCTTCCTCCATTCTTGCCTCCCTTCCATCCTGTATTATGCATCATCATTCACTTATCAGAGAGATCATTCGACCTTTGGATTTTTGGGATTGGCTAATCTCACTTAGCATGACAGTCTACAACATCATCCATTTATCTACAAATGCCATAATTTTATTCTTCCTTATGGCTGAGTAATATTCCATTGTGTATATATACCACAGTTTCTTTCTCCATTCATCTATTGAAGGGCATCTAGGTTGGTTCCACAATCTAACTATTGTGAATTGAGCAGCTATGAACATTGATGTGACTGCATCACTGTAGTAATCTGATTTTAAGTCCTTTGGGTATAGGCCAAGGACTGGGATAGCTGGGTCAAATGGTGGATCCATTCCAAGTTTTCTAAGGAATCTCCACACTGCTTTCCAGAGTGGCTGCACCAACTTGCAATCCCACCAGCAATGTATGAGTGTACCCTTTTCCCCACATCCTCACCAACACCTGTTGTTGCCTGTTTTCTTAATAAAAGACATTCTAATTGGGGTAAGATGAAATCTTAAGGTGGTTTTGATTTGCATTTCTCTTATAACTAGGGATGTTGAACATTTTTCATAGATCTTCTTCTGTAAAGTGTCTGTAGATCTTCTTCTGTAAAGTGTCTGTTCACTTCCCTGATCCATTTATTGATTGGGTTATTAGTGTTCTTGGTGCAAAGATTTTTGAGTACTTTGTAGATTCTGGAGATTAGTGCTCTATCTGAAGTGTGTGGGCAAAGATTTTCTCCCACTCTGAAGGCTCCCTCTTCACATTGCTGATTGTTTCCTTTGCTGAGAAAAAGCTTCTCAGCCCAATTCCATCCCAATCATTGACTCCTGCTTTCACCTCTTGGGCTTTGGGAGTCATGTTAAGGAAATCTGGTCCTAGGCCAACATGATGAAGACCTAGACCTACCTTCTCTTCTATTAGGTGCAGAGTCTCTGGTCTAATTCCCAGGTCCTTGATCCACTTTGACTTGAGTTCTGTACAGGGTGAGAGACATGGGTTTAGTTTCATTTTGCTGCATATGGATTTTCAGTTTTCCCAGCACCATTTGTTGAAGAGGCTGTCTCTTCTCCATTGTATGTTTTTGGCTCCTTTGTCAAGTATGAGATACCTGTATTTATGTGGGTTTGTCTCTGTGTCCTCTATTCTGTACCATTGATCTACCTGTCTATTTTGGTGCCAATACCTTGCTGTTTTTGTTACTATTGCTCTGTAATATAGTTGAAAGTCTGGCATTGTGATACCCCCTGCTTCACTCTTCTTGCTAAGAATTGCCCTAGCCATTCTGGGTCTCTTATTCCTCCAAATGAATTTCATGATTGCTTGCTCTATTTCCATGAGGTCTGTCATTGGGATTTCAATTGGAATTGCATTGAATTTGTATAGTGCTTTTGGTAGTATGGCCATTTCGACAATATTAATTCTGCCCATCCAAGAACATGGGAGATCTTTCCATCTTCTCAGACTTTCTTTAAATTCTTTCCTTAGTGTTCTGTAGTTCTCATTGTAGAGGTATTTCACCTCCCTTGCTAGACTGATTCCCAAGTACTTCACTCTTTCTGAGGCCATTGTGAATGGTTTGGCTTTGGAGTTTTTCTTAAACACTGCAGGACCAGACTTTTTGTGCAGTCTCAAAGAAAGCTGCATAAGCCAGTTGATGCCCTCTCTTCAGAAGTCTCTACTTCCCCCTCTAAAGTTCTAACTGCTTTCCTTTGTTCCCTGATTCTGGGGGCGATAAATGCTTCTTGCAGTTGCTACCTTGAGACACCTCTTTCTGCTCTTTCATTTGTTTAGTTAACATCTTTATACCTAGACAACAGTTATATTCTCTCTGTTCAAGCAATGGATGTGGTTTCTGTTTTGAATGACACAGATGTGTACATGAGCTGCGATTTTTCTGTTTTGTTTTATTCAAATTGGCAAGAAGATATTTACTCTTGTCTAAGGACCTATATATGATTTGCAATAAACAGAAACCAGAGGAATTCATATCAAACAATTTGTCAAAATAGGAAGAAAACTTGAAGAAATAAATGAACAATAGAGTAGCACATATTGTAGATATTTGACTTTTCCCCCCATTCTCCATAACTGAGCTGTTTGCTCAAAGTGCTCCTATATCTTTTTCTCAGTTCTGGAAGCCAATAAATCCCAAAATAATACCTTTACAGTAAAACAAGCTGCATAGCCCAAAGATGGATTTACTGGAATGATGTCAAATGATTGTTTCCATGGTATCAAGTGCTTACTTTAGAACTGTCCCAGAGCTGAGATGTCAGAAGGTTGTTATTTTGGCTTGAAAGGATATTCTAGGGGAAAAGAGTTCTTAGTCTGATAGTTGCTTACTTCTAGAAGGATTTGGGGGCTGCCTGCAGCACAAAGGAGGAGCAGGTCAAAGACATGTTTTGAAAAACTTGAAGCCAAAGTTGTCTCCAGAGAAATAACCATTAAGTTGACATGTTAAATAAATAAACAAACAAGCCATTCTTAAGGCTTAATCCAAAATTTGAATTAAAAAGTGGCTTTGCTATTATCATTCAGGTTGAGATTAATGGATATTGCTGAGGGATGTGCATGCTTTAGATTTCTTTAGGATGTCCCAGTTCAGAAAGGAAACTTGAACTGTTCTACCTTCCCCTCTGATCACCTGCTTAGGGTACAAATTTACTTTATTTTCCCTTTCATTTCTTTAATTTGAATTTAGAATCTTCTGTCTCAGGTGTAGATTACACAGAGTTAGCTCTGGACAAAGTTTATGGAAATAATTGTCTACTTTTTGAACTTAATCAAGCATCACTTATTTCAGGGAAATTTCCCTCTTAAACTTCTTCCTCTAGGGAGTGTTTCAATATTAATAACAAGTGGAAGCAGGCAGATAATCTTAAACCTTTTTGAGGACCATGATCACAAGACATGTAATCCATCCACCCTCTTCTTTTCCAATCACTACACTACAGTCATTTGAATCACATGGCATTGTGTATCCAAAGAACATAACTCCTGGTCCCTTGCTGCAGTCTTAATGTCCTATCTGTAAAGCATCCATGCTAATTCTTGTCTTCCTCATTCACATAGCCCTCCTCTTTATCTTTTTTTTTGTTGCCGTTCACATGTAAACTAACTTCTAAGACACCAGACTCCTGAATATCATTGTCAGAGAATGACAATGTAATTTGTATGACAACTGTAACATTAAAGTGGGAGGATAAATGGACTTTCCTGGTTGTAAGGCATTTGCATTTTATTTAAGATGGTAAAGCACTAGCTCTGAGTTGACTGTGAAGGGTTAGGCATGTCATTAAAACCCTAGATTACATACACACACACACACACACACACACACACAGAGAAATATAACCCAGATGACAATAGATAAATTGGAATGCAATAGTAAAGATTATTCAAATAATCCAAGGGATTATTTCTGATTTTTAATTTTTATTTATTTATTTTTGAGACAAGGTCTCACTATCTGCCTAGTTTGGTTTTGAACACTTGGGCACAAGCAATCCTCCCACCTCAGTCTCCTGAGTAGCTGGGACTACAGGTGTGTTGTACTGTGCCTGATTTCTACTTAATTTTCATTGTATTTCTACTTGATTTTTTTTTCCAGAAAATAGAAGGGGATAGGGATAGTTATTTTATGAGGCTAGTAATATCAAAAACAAAAAAGATAATACCTTAAAATAAGGCTATAGACCAGTGTTCCTCAACAACATATTAGAAAATGAAATATATAAATCTATTTTTAAAATACATAACTAAATTATGTTTGTTCAAGAAACATAAGGATGATTCAGTAACTTTAAAATCATACAATGTAATTCACTATATTGACAAACTAGAAAATCGTATGATCATTTTAATAGATGCAGAAAAATGTTTGATAAATTTGATAGCTATTTATGATTAAAACTCTCAGAGAACTAATAGGCAAAAATTTCCTTAACCCAATAAAGGTAATCTACAAAATACCTATAGCTAGTGTCTTACTTAACAGTAAAAATAAAAGCAAAGCCCTGCTAAGATAAAAAGCGGTATGTCTAATCTCCCCACTCTTACTTAACATTGTACTGATATTTCTAGTCAGTGCATTAGGGCAAGGAACAGCAATAAAAGGCTTACAAATTGGAAAGGAAGAAATATGCCATCTCTATATTTCACTTCCCAAATACAGAGAAGTTTAAAGAATGCATGGCATTTACTATGCCCAGCTGCCAAAGGCCTTCCCATCTTGTGATCACACCATTTGGGCCCAAAACCTATTTCCTTATTTCCATCCCTTCTTTCCTTATTCAACTCACTTCTCTCTCATTCTTTTTGAATTCCTAGTTTCATATTAAATTCATTTGTTATTGTTTACTCGTTTTGCCTTTGTGGCCTTATATCCATTTCCAACTGGTGGTTGCAAAAGCAAAAATAAGAAAAATAGGGATGATAATAAAAGTGTAAAGGGCACAGTGTCCAGCATAAGCAATTTTCAACTGCCATTGACGCTTTTATTTTCACTCTGAATTTTTCTTTTCTCTTTTGAATATATCACAAAGTTTCCATAAACTCTGCTTTTATTGTTTTTTAAAAAATATTTATTAATTTATTTATTGGGGCTGGGGATTGAACCCCAGGCCTTGCCTCTGCTAGGCAAGCACTTTACCATTGAGTTACCCACCCCCCTTGCTTTAATGGTTTTGTAATTAACTATTTATGGTCTTGATAAATGATGTGTCTTGAACTTGTGTCCCCACTATTATTTTTATCCCTCTTACAACAGTTAAAACATTGCTGATAGATTTGTGTGGATTCAACCAAACTTTATCACCCATAACATAAAGCAGTATTGTAAAATGTTAATTTTTTTATGTTTACTTGGGAAATTAACTTTTATAAAGCAAAGAAAATAAAATTGGTCCTGGTGTAGTAGTGCATACAACTTAAATTATATATCAGACTTGATTTGCAGGCATAAATTATTTAATGTAAGCTAAATAATACTCTTCCAAGCATTTATTCTCCAATGATTTGATAAAGACTAATTCTTATAAATAAAGAAGTGAACATGCTGATAAATCCACTTATGTAATTTTATTGATTTTTCATCTTTGCCTTCCTTTGTTATGATGAATTTTTAGTATTATACCTCTTAGGAACTTTTCTACCTGATCCTCCACCCCAATCCCTATGGTAGAAAAAAAAAAAAAGAATGCATTAAAAGGCACTATTCTATTTTATTTTATTTTATTTTATTTTTTGCAGTGCTGGGGATTGAACCCAGGACCTTGTGCTTCCAAGGCAAGCACTCTACCAACTGAGCTATATCCCCAGCCTGAGAGGCCCTATTTTAAATGTTGTTATAAATATTTTTAAAAAGTACAATGTATACTTCAGAGTGGTGAAATTTTACTCACATAGATTCTGCCCCATTTAGAATTAATATTTATCATGTATTGAACACTTACTCCCTATTAAGAATTGCATCTTTATTTTCACTGTTATTTTTCATCATAAGTCTTTCAGAGGAAAAATGAAAGACTAATACTTTTTCCAAAGTTTCATAGCTAACATTTATATTTGATTGGCTTGAATACATGATTTACACAGGGTATTCTAAAAGTATTTATTTAAAGGCTCTTTTAATATTACAAATTGCCAAAAATAGTTTAACATGTGAGGATTCCTTTTTCTTACTATTTATAATAGCTCAGCCTAATAATATTTACATCTCAACTTATAACCCTTCTAAATGAATAAGCAATGGTTTGTATTGGAATTCTTTGCTAGTTCTCTCAACAAAATAAACTTGCTCTAAAATTTAATTTTATTACAGGTATTGATTATGGATAAGTTATTTTCTCTTTTCCTACTTGAGTAAACATACTAGTAATAATAATAGTTATTATTTGTTGAGTATTTGTGATATGCCAGGTATTGTGCTAAATTCTTTATACACCTTGTCTTACATGATTTTCATAACAACCCCATCCCTGTGTGACAAATAGTTTATCCCCATTTTATGGATGAGGAAACTGAATCTGAAGTAGAGTCAATAAATAGCTCAAGATTATCCAGTTAGGAAGTGTCTTAGTTGAAGTTTGAAACATATTCTTTTTTTTTTAAATTTGTTGTTTTTAGATATTCTTTCTGGGAACCAAATAACTGCTTTCAATCATGTCATGCATTACTATATGGCTGAATACCAAAGCACAAATATCAAACCAATTGAATAAAAAGTGAAAACACAAAAGAGTCATTATTTACTGATTACTTGGTGTTACATAGACTCTTAGTTGTTTTACTAAACATAAAGTATTAATTAAATTTCATTACTCTGATGTCTTAATGTAGCTAAGAATTCAAAGAGAATCCATCTAGTTCTATCATCTCTTAAGTTTCCAAATCATTTGGAAGCACATAACCCTTAAATTCTTAAAATCTCAATTATGTGATTAAATGACAATAACACCCACACACATGTACAAAGAATATGGTAATATGAGTAGAGAAATAATTATAGTAATAATGGTAATACAATATAATAATTAAATATTAGGGTAGTAGTTTTGGAATTGGAAGTTGAAATGAAATTTCTCTTCTCAATTATGAAGTAATGTCTTTATCTTACCTTAAAATATTACAGGAAAAAACATTTCAAAGAGACACTCTTCCCTTTGGCGAAGTATTCTGTAGAATCCTAGTCAACTTTGACATATGATAGTTTATATCTTTTTTTTTAACTTTAGATTTTGTGTTACCTTCTGTCACTGTGACAAAATACCTGAGAAATCAGCTTAAAAGGGGGAAAGATTTATTTTGGCTCAGTTTCAAAGGCTTCAGTCCTTGACCACTTGGCCCTGTTGCTCTAGACCTATGGAGAGGTAGACGTGCAAAGGAGGTGAAAGTGCATGGTGGAAGAAACTGCTTACCTCATGGTGGCTAGAGGGCTAGCTGAGAGAGGGAAAGATCTGGGTTCCAATATGTTCTTCAAGGGCAAACCCCCGTGACCTGCTTCCTTTAACTAAGCCTCACCTCTTAAAGTTTCCACCCAATAGTACTCTTAGTTGGAGACCAAGCCTTCTACATGTGCACTTTTGAGGGACATTAAAGATCCAAATCAAAACAGGTATCTAATCCAAGAAGAGTTCTCTGGACCTTAAGTAGTTTGCCAACATGGGCCAAAACTGTTAGAAGATAATTTCAAAAAGGAGGAAATAATTTCAATTTTGAAATCTTATCAGTGAGTCTTTGTGATCCAGTGTTGAAAGTATTCTTTTAGTTGCCTAGAAATTTTTTGTCCCTAAATCCTCATCTCTGTTTTGTTGTACTTCCTATCAATATAAAAGAAGAGTATGAAGTGACAATTCAAAATATTTCATTTCTAAGAAATGCATCTTATTGAAAAAATAAAAGGTCATCAATATGACAAAAATAAAATAATCATAAACATTTTTGTGAGAGTTTCAAATAGAACAGTCATGCATAGCTCAGGATAAACATGTAAAAAAGTTTTTTCCATAGTGTGTAATCCAAAAACACCTTTCAGGTCTCTCCTGATTGACCCTGAATAAAAATCTTACTTCAAGTGACAAAAAAAGGTCCATTGATGTTGCTCATGCATTTCAACATAAAAATGGAATGGAGTCATTGACTACAGGTAGAATGTGCAAAACTATTCAAGATAAATATGCTGCTTTAAGGCTACACATTCACTTCACTTTGGTCTGCCAGCTTGATTTCTGTATTGAGCACTCATGGATAAAAGGCATGTGATCTGAAAAAATAGTGTGTGTCTTTTAAAAGTCAGTGTCCTGTAGTGTCATTCCTTTTGGCAAAATTTATGTTACACGGTATTAGACCCTGGGCTGAGCTAATGTAACATGATGCATTAGAAACTGCACATCATGATTACAATATGTGTCAGAACAATGAATTGTTACATCAGATGCCTGTTCATCTATAAATAGGACCCTCTGTAAGTCACTGACAAAAAGATTATATTCTCTTGATGCCTGTGTATAATTCCTATTGTCTAAAATGTGCAGCTCTCCAACACCCATACTAAGTGACATGTGACCATTTAAATTTCATGTTTAATATATACATACCACGAAGATACAGCACACTACAAAAGCCACATTTGAAGATATTTTTGTTTTCATAGGAGTCTTTCCTCTGAAGAGGAGAAAAACATATTCAAGGAGTTCTAGTGGATTCTGTATTGGTTAGAAAATCCTTCTGGCTGCAAGTAACAGACATCTCATAAGTAGCTTAGACAAATAGAATTTGTTTTCTTCGCATAAGATGACTAGAGATAGGGAGTTGCTAATTTTGGTTCAATAGCACAATACCAGGATTGCTACCTTTGAAATTTTTGTCTTTCCCTATGGCTAAAAAAGATGAATATTTTAAGGTCCAGGTATTCCATTTGTTTTCATGGAAGAAGTGGGAAAAAGGCAGTTCTACTAGCATTCAGCCCTTTTTATCAAGGAATCCAAAGCATTTCCAGCAGCCACCTATATATTTCCAATTATGTCCAATTGCCCATAACTGTGTATCTGGTTACCTCTAGCTGCCAGAGAAGTTGAAAAAGTAGGTTCTACAAAGGAAGCAGGCAGGGAGGAAGATGACTGGGAATGGATTTTGGGTGAAGCAGTTCATAGTGTCTGCCATCAACACCAAGTTATAATTAGAGCAGAAAGCGTAGAATGGGGAAGGCTTTAAAGAATGATAAGTCCATATGGAAAAAAATTAATAGTGACCTACTCACACCATTCATAAATATGATTTCTAGCTGGAATGTAGAACTAAATTGAAAGGTAAAATGATAAGCTTTATAGAATAAACATAGGGTAATATCTTCAAGACCTTTGCTTATAGGCAAAATATTATGATTTAGATACTAGGTGTCCCACAAAAGCTCATGTGTAAGACAAGTTAAGAAGGTTTAGAGGTGAACTGATTAGGTTAGGAGAGCCTGGTAGGGATTAACTGCATAGTAACTGTAGGCAGGTAGGGTGTGACAGGAGGAGGTAGGATACAATATATATTTTGTATCTGGTGAGTGGAGTCTCTCTGCCTCATGGTGCCATGTTACCAACTGCCTTCCTCCACCACACCCTTCTGCCAGGATGTTCTGCCTCATCTCTATCCCCAAGGAAAGGAGCTGCTTTCTATGGACTGAGACCTGTGAAACCATGAGTCCCTAAATAAATTTCTCATAATTTGATTGTTCTTGTCAGGTCTTTTGGTCACAGCAGTGAAAAAACTGACTAAAATACAAAGATTTCTTAAATAGGATATGTAAAGCACTAATCATAAATGGGGAAATGGACTACTAAAATCTAAATCTTAAAAAAAAATCTTATGTTAATCAAACACACTAATCAGAAAAGAGTGGGTTGCTTTATTAAAATAAAGCAAATAAATAAATAATCCACCAGGAATATTCTTTGTACCTTTTGGTAAACATATGTAAGCATTTATACTGGACATGTGGAGGAGAATTCCTGGGTTAGAGATTACATATGTTCAGCTTCAATAAACACTGTCAAATGATTCTTTAAATAGTAGAAGTAAAATTGGAGAAGATATTATAATTATGTGTATCCAAGAAAGGACCCCCTCTCCCTCCCTCCCTCCTTTCTCTCTCTCTATCTACACACACACACACACACACACACACACACACACACACACACAGAACTCATGTGATCAATAAGAAATAGACAATAGAAAATGGGAAAAATATAACTAATTCACCAGGTAATATTGAAATGGCCTCCTCAGTCATCCAGGGAATGCAGGATGCAGGTTAAAACCATAATGAAATACCATTATACATCCATCAGAATGTCTGAAAAAGACAGACAATAAGTGTTGGTGAGAATGTGGAACAATTCACGGCAGGGTACAAGGGAACTTTGTACATTCCGATGGGAATGTAAAGTAGCACACGTACTTTGAAAACTATTTGACAGAGTCTACTAAAGCTGAACATACAGCACACTTTATGTCCCACAAACTTTTCTAAGTATCTAGGACAAAATTCTTACATATTTTTACCAAAAGACACACAAGAAATGTTTATGGGAACACTGTGTACAAAAACTGGAAACAACCTAATTTATGCAAAATTATCTTACACAAAAATATAAATAAATAAAAGCAACAATGCCAAAACTTATATTAATCTCACAGATATTCAACATTATTAAAATCGCACAGATATCTCAACATTATTGTTGAGAGCAAGAAACTATATACAACAGAGTACATACTGTATTATTCCATTTCTGTCAAGTTCAAAAGCAGGCAAACTAATCTGTCATGTTGGAGACCAGTATGGTAGTTTCTTGAGTGGGATCAGTTGAGATTGGAGGGGCTTCAGAGAAATGTTTGGGCCACTGGTGATGCTTGCTTTCTTGATTTGGATGTAGTTACATGGTTATGTTTGCTTTATAAAAACTTGTTGAGCTACGTTCTTATTTGTGCACATTTTGTTATATGCATAATAGTCTTTGATAAAAATTGTCTTTCAAAAAGGTAATTAGCAGGACTGACTTTGCACCTGTCCCATGAGTTTAAAGGGAACAAAATCAAGAATTTCATTTTGGAGCCAGAATTCTGACCCTTTGAAAGCAAGAGGTTATTCTGAGCATTGTTAGACCCAGAAAAGTATTCCTGACTAATTCAATGTAGTTGGGTGGGTATGCTGGCCTGAAAGGCTTAGAGGGGGTAGAAGAGGTTGTTGGAAAGAAAGAGTCCTGAACTAAATTGCATTAGAGGATGGGGTGGGCAAAGCAAGAGGAGATGGGATAAGTGTGGGTACAGGGAGTAAGTGTGTGTGAGAGAGAAAGGCATATAGACCAGTCTGGAGGATGAGAAGGGGAATGCTGACAGCTGTGGGGTCAGAGTTGGATTAAGGCATGAATATCGGTCTATGAAGGGAAGCCAAAACCTCAGTGGGAATGCCTTTCAAGGGGAAGAATATTTGGGGAATAATTGGGTAAGCTGTGAAGCAGGTGGCTGAGAATTTCAAAGGGCAGATTTAGTCACTGAACTGCCCTCCAAGGAAGGTGACCTAGTTGATAATAATAATAATAGTAAAAATATATGATGTGATTAATAATAATGCAGTAATAATACATGACATACTTAATGATTAACATCTGTGGAGTGATTGCTTTATGCTGGGGACTATGTGCTTCATGTGCATTTTCTCAGTCCATTAGGATCTGTCTTCATTGTGTTGTATCATCAGTGCCTAGAACAGTGCTAGGCACAAAGTACACCCTTAACATTTGTCAAAAACATGAACGAGTAAGTTTACAGGTGAGACATTTATTTGGCTGAGTGGGCCAGAGGTGAACTGCAAAATCAATAGTGGAGAAGCAGAGCCCTGACCTCTATCTGTATATGTCGCATGGAATTGTGTATCTTGGACTGAGGAAGACTGCAGGATAGGAGGTTCCCAGGAAGGGAATGACAATAGCTTTGAGTGGATTTCAACCGAGGCATGGCTGAAGAACTTCAGTTAACCTTCCTCCATGGATTCCTCAGAAGAAAATAAGAAAACACATCCAGCTGGAAGCCCTTTGTATAATCTACTATCAGAAATGATATCACATCACTTTTGCCATATTCTCTTTGTTAAAATTGAGTGAATGTATACATACTCAAGGAGAGGAGATGATATAAAGGCAGGAATACCAAAAGCAGAAACATTGGTGGCTGTCCTAGAGGCTGCCTACCACAGTCTCCATCCTGACCTCTATTCATATAATAGCTCTGCACATGGGGGCTAGCTGGACAGGCTGTTTGGCAACTATAGGACAAGTGACCCTGTCTGCTTGATTACTGAGTGTCTCTACAGTGGTAGATGCTTTCTGGTGCGTATAAACATGAGACACAAAAATCACATGCTTTATATGCAATCCTGGCTTCTTCCCCACATTTCTTTTTCTGTGATTGCCAGTTTTGTTTCTTTCAGGTCTCTGAACTCTACTAGGGCCCAAGAGTTGTCCTTTAAGAAAGTGAGCACAGTGGGCATGATCTTAGAATTTAGTAGATATTCCATGCAGTATCCTTACCCACAGGATTTATCAGATTCATTGTGTCTCCTGGGTCATATGACTCAAATGGCAGAAAAGCTTGAATTGCACCCTAGTCCTGATGCAGAGCCCACTCTTGCTCTCTGATCCCCTCCAAGCTGGCACAGTTCTGAATCACTCAATAAATGAGTTAGCACAGTATTTCCAAATGTAGCATATTACTACCTCACTTATTCAGAATTTGATTTTGGGGCCCAAGAGTGAGAAATGGATAAGAGAAACTGTGAAAGAGGAAAAGCTAAAGCAAGAATAAATTGAATGTGTCATTGCTATACATGATGGTACTTGACTCCATGGGATTGTCTGAGGAGACCTTGTGACATGTGCCTCAGAACAGTCTACTGCCTGGAGAATGAAAGGGGAAGCACTGATTCCTAGGTTCCTGTTCCCCTGCACTCCTGGGTTGTGCACACATGAGGACTGAGCCTTTTCCCATGCCAGAGTCCTGTCTTCTGTGGGGCACATGGTTAAGGTCTGATGTAAGGCCCTGTTAGATTGTACCCATGCTGTGATGTCAAAGCCTGAGAGCAACTAGATGCTGCTGCAGGGGCTCCAGTAAGTTATAGGGCCAAGAGAATTGGAAAAGATGTACAAGTAAAAAGGAAAAAAGGGAATCTTCTAGGTCTCTCAGGCATCTAGAGGTAATTTTCAGAAATATTTCACGAAAGTATACTTGTACCAACAATACAACTTAAATATCTCTCTAGGAATCATCTTTTCCAGTTGGCCAATTGGTTTTATCAGACAGAAGCACAATATTGCAATAACTTCACATTGGGCCCCAGAGCCCTCGAGAAATCTCATTGCATGCAGGTTGCAACATAGTTGCAGGCAAGAGAAACATGACCATTCTTTTGTTTTCATCAAAATTAGAAATCTATCTTAGTCACATACTTGACTTTTATGTAACTCAGCAAATACCTGCTGTGCATCTATGAGACAGTATTAACCTTGATGTTGCAGATACCAAGATGAATGTAATATGGTATCTAATCTTGAGGAGCTTAGAGTCTAGTGGGAAAAAAAAATGTGTGAAAGGATGGTAAGATTATCAAGTGTATGGGGAAAAAACCCCTCATATTTTCAAGAGAATCTTTATACTCTTTTTTAAAAATTAGAGCTGTAGAGTTATGCATAGTAGTTGGGTTCATCTCAACAAACTCATATAAGCATGGAAATCAATATCAGTTCATGTTCCCCCGCTTCTCCCTATGGCTTTTCTCTCCCATATTTCTGTTCTCCCATTCTCCTTCCTCGACTCTATTTGACTTCCTTTTGCTAATCTGTGAATTCATGTTTCATTGGCTCTTTTTAAATTTTAATATATTTAATATATATTTTAGTTATAGATAGACACAATAGATTTGTGGTGCTAAGGATTGAACCCAGTGCCTCAAACATGCTCTACCACTGAGCTACAACTCCAGCCCTTCATTGGCTCTTTATATTATCCTTTCCTTCTCTACCATTTTCTTTGATTTTACTCTAGCTTCTGTATATGAGAGAAAACATTTGACCTTTGAGTTTCTGAGTTTGGCTTACTTCACTTAATATGACATTCTCCATTTCCATTCATTTACCAGCAAATGACATACTTTCATTCTTTTTTAAGGTTGAGTAAAATGCTATCAGATAGGTAGGTAGGTAGGTAGGTAGGTAGATAGATAGATAGACAGACAGATGGATATGTGTATATTTATCACAATTTCTTAACCCATTCATTTATTGACAGGCATCTTATTCCATAATTTAACTATTGTGAATTGTGCTGCTATAAACATTGAGGTGCCTGTATCCCAGTAGTATACTGATCTTAGACCTTTTGGGAAAACACCAAAGAGTAGGATACCTGGGTCAAATGGTGGTTCCATCCCTAGTTTTTTGAGGAAGCTCCATGCTGCTTTCCAGATTAGTGGTATTAGTCTGCAGTTCACCAATAATATACAAGTGCACCTTTCCCCCCACAACCTCACTAATATTTATTGTTCATTTTCTTGACCATTTGCCATTCTGACTGGAGTGAGATGAAATCTTGGTGTAGATTGCATTTCCCTGATTGGTAGAGATGTTGAACATTTTTTCATATATTTGTTGCTCATTTGTGTTTCTTTTTTTGAGAGGTTTCTGTTTAGGTTTTGCCCAATTATTGATTGACTTATTTAGGGCTTTTTTGTGTGAAGTTTTTTGAGTTTTTTGGTATATTCTGCATATTAATGCTCTATTGGAGGAATGGCTGACCAAGATTTTCTCCCATTTTGTAGCTCTTTCTTCATGCTCTTAACTATTTCCTTTGCTGTGCAGAAGCTTTTTAATGTGATGGCATCCCACATATTGATTTCTGGTTTTATTTCTTGTGCTTTGGGGGTCTTATTAAGGAAGTTGGTGCCAGCACCTATATGATAGAGTGTTGACTTTATATTTTTTGGTCTAATTGCTAAGTCTTTGATCCACTTCAATTTGAGTTTTGTGCAGGATGAGAGAGAAGGGTCTAATTTCATTTTTCTACATATAGCTACCCAGTTTTCCCAGCACCATTTGTTAAAAAGCCTGTCTTCTCTCCAAGATATATTTTTGGTGAGTTTGTAAAATATGAGACAGCTGTAGTTATGTGTATTTGTCTCTGAGTTCTCTATTCTGTTCCATTGACCTCCATGTCTATTTGGATGCTAATACCATGCTGTTTTTGTAATTATCGCTCTGTAGTATAATTTCAGATCCAGCATTGTGATGCCTCCTGTTTCACTTCTCTTGCTTAATATTGTTTTGGCTACTCTGGGCCTCTCATTATTCCAGATGAATTTAAGAATTGTTTTTTCTAATTCTGTGAAGAATATCATTGGTATTTCAATGGGATTGCATTGGATCTGTGTATTACTTTTGGTGCTATGGCCATTTTGACAATATTGATTCTGCCTATCCAAGAACATGGAAAACCTTTCTATGTTCTAAGGTCTTCTTTAATCTCCTTCTTCAGTGTTATATAATTTTCATTTTAGAGCTCTTTTACCTCCTTGGTTAGATTAATTCTCATGTGTTTAATCTTTTTTGAGGTTATTGTGAATGGGATGGTTTTCCTGATTTCTTCCTCAGCTGAATCAATGTTGGAGAATAGGAAAGATCATGATTTATGAGTGTTGATCTTGTATTCTGCTACTTTGCTGAACTTATTTGCTCTAGAAGCCTTCTGGTGGAGTTTTTTTTGTGGATCTTCTAGATACAGGATCATATTGTCAGCAAACAGATAGTTAGACTTCTTCTTTTCCAATTTGTATCCCTTTGATTTCCTTTTTTTTTTTTTTTTTTTGCCCGATTGTTCTGGCTAATGTTTTGAGGACTATATTGAAAAGGAGTGGTGAAGGGGACAGCCTTGACATGTTCCTGATTTTAGAGGAAATGCTTTTAGTTTTTGTCCATTTAGTATGATGTTGGCTTTGGGTTTGTCATAAATGTCCTTTATGATGGTGAGGTAAGTTCCTTTGATCCCTAGCTTTTTTAACAGGAATCAGTTTTGGACTTTATCAAAGGCCTTTTCTGCATCTAAGATGATCATGTGATTTTTGTCCTTAATTCTATTTAAGTGATGAATTACACTGATTGATTTATGTATGGTGAACCAACCTTGCATCCATGGAATGAAATCCACTTGATCATGGTATATTACCTTTGTGATATGTTTTTGAATGTGGTTTGCTAATATTTTATTAAGGATTTTTGCATCTATGTTCACCAGGACTATTGGTCTGTAGTTTTCTTCCCTTGATTCATCTTTGTCTAGTTTCGGTATTAGGATTATGCTGGCTTCATAAAATGTATTTGGGAGTATTCCCTCTCTTTCAGTTTTATGGAATCATTTTAGAAGGATTGGTGCTCTGTAAAGGTCTAATAGAACTCAGCTTAGAATCCATCAGGTCCTGGGCTTTTCTTTTATTTGGAAGGCTTTTAGTTACTGTTTCAATTTCATTACTTGATTTTGGTCTGTTTAAGTTTTCCTTATCTTCCTGATTCAATTTGGGCAGGTCGTATGTGTCTAAAATTTTTTCATTGTCCTCCAGATTTTCCAGTTTATTGTAGCATAAAATTTCAAAATATGGTTCTAATAATCCTCTGGATTTCAGAAGGGTCTGTGGTGATGTCTTCTTTTTCATCTCTGATCTTGTTGATTTGCTTCTTCTCATACTTTCTTGTGTTCAGTTTGACTAAGGGTTTGTCAATCTTATTTATCTCTTCAAACAACCAACTCTCCATGGCATTGATCCTGGGGATTGTTTTCTTATTCTCAAGTTCTTTGATTTCAGTTCTGATCTTAATTATTTCCTGTCTTCTACTAAATGGGGAAGTTTTTTGTTTGTTTGTTTTACTGAGGACTTCAGGTAGAACATAAGATTATTTATTGGGGAATCTCTTTAATTTTTAAATGTAGGCATTCAGGGCTATAAATTTTCCATTTAGAGCTGCTTTTGTATTGTCCCAGAGATTTTGATATGTTGTATCTCTATTCTTTTTCATCTTTAAGAATTTATTTCTATTCTCATTTCTTCTCTGACCCATTCTTTATTTAAGAGATTATTGGTCAATATCCATGTGTTCATGTGGCTTCTTTTATTTTTCTTGCTGCTGATTTATAGCATCATTCCATTATGATCTACTAGGATACATGGAATTATATCTTTTTTGTTGTTATTATTTGCTAAGGTTTGCTTGGTGGCCTAGAATATGATCTACTTTGGAAAAAGTTCTATGTTCAGCTGAGAAGAAAGTAAATTCAGCTGTTTTGGGGTGGAATATTCTATAGATGACTCTTAGGTCCATTTAATTTAGAGTGTTTAGACTGGATATATTTTCATTGATTTTATACTTTGATAATCTGTCTATTGGTGATGAGGGTGAGTTGAAATCACCTAGCAGTACTGTGTTGGGGTCTATGTGGGCTTTAATGTCATGGAATATTTTTTTCATGAAATTAGGTGCGTTGACATTGGGGCATAAATGTTTATTACTGTTATATCTTCTTGTTGAATTGTTCCCTTTATGAGGATGTAGTGACAATTTTTGTCTCTTTTGATTAATTTTTGCTTGAAATCCACTTTGTCAGATATGAAAATAGCTACTCCTGCTTGTTTTCTTGGACCATATGCATGGACTATTTTTTGCCATCCTTTTGCCTTCAGCCTGTGAATGTCTTTGCCTATAAGATGAGTCTCTTGCAAACAGTATATTGTTGGATCTTGTTTGTTGATCCATTCTGCTAATCTGTATCTTTTAATTGAGGAGTTGAGACCATTAACAGTCAGTGTTAGTATGGATATGTGTTTGTGATTTCCTGCCATTTTTTTTTTTTTTTTACTATATTTTATCTTGTCTTGTTTCTCATTTAGTAGATTATTCTTCTATTAAATTTCATCTGTTTGGGAGTTTTGGGAATTTCTTTTGAGATACTCTGTGTGTAGTTTGTCTTTGAGTATTTTTGGTAGTGCTGGCTTAGTGCTCATGAATTCTTTTAGTTTATTCTTGCTGTAGAAAGTTTTTATTTCCCTTCAAATTTGAAATTGAGCTTTGCTGGGTATAGTAACGTTGGCTGGTAGTTGTTTTCTTTTTGGGCTTGGAATATCTCATTCCAGGCCCTCCTTGATTTTAGGATCTGAGCTGAGGAATCAGAAGTGAGCCTTATTGGATTGCCCCTAAGGGTGACCTGGTGTTTCTCTCTTGCAAACTTCTAATATACTTTAACTCTTTCCTATGCTAGGCATTTTGATTATGTCTTGGCAAGCTTCTTATTTGACTAGATCTATTTTGGGGGTCCTGTAAGCCTCCTATATGTGAATGTCTATCTCTTTCTGATATAGGAAAAAATTCTGTAACTATCTCATTGAAAATATTTTTTATACCTTTATTTTGTCTGTTCATATTCTTTTCTATCCCAATGATTCTCGGGTTTGAACTAGTGCAGAGCATCCTCTGAGTCAGCTAAGATTAGGCAGTATTTTTTTGTGTGTGTTTGTGTGGTGCTGGGAATTGAACCCAGGGCCTCAGGTATGCGAGGCAAGCACTCTACCCACTGAGCTATATCCCCAGCCCTAGGCAGTATTTTGATTACAGGTTTCTCTATACCAAGACTATGTTCCCTTCTCTCTGTCTGTGGCAAATCTGTACTGGTGTTGGGCTGTCTATTGGGAGTGGTGGCTAAACCATAGGTTCCAAACTGTACTGTGGCAGAAGTGACACCCTTCTGGAGAACTGTCAGTGTGAAGTTGCTGAAGGGATGGCCCAGTTGCTATGGTGACCCCCTGTTCAATGGGTCTGTGCTACAGAGCTATTCAGTTCTTGACCCTGAATTCCAGATGCCAGCTGCTTGGGGATAGGAAGTTATGGGTGCAAGTTGATAATCATAATTGGCTCATACTCATGACCTTGGCTCCACTTGCTTTGAAGAAACTTTCCCACAATAACCCTTTTATTTTTTTAATCTATTTTATTTTGCAGTGCTGGGGATTGAACCCAGGGCCTTGTGCTTGAGAGGCAAGCACTCTATGTCCTGAGCTATATCTCCAGCACAATAACCCTTTTAATGATAAAACTTACATAATAAAAGTGCTGAGCTTGCTCAAGGTCAGTCTTCCTTCACCAGAGGTTGGTGGAACCACTCAACTCTGGCTTTTTCTTTATTTGTGGGTCAGTTTGTCTTTTCTCCATCCCCTCATTGCCTGGTCTGATTATCTCCGTGGAACAAACTGTCGTACAGGTCACAACAGCTGTTCAGTTGGCTCTGATGTATTCTTTCATCTTTGTTTATTATACCCAAATTTCTGAGTCCCCAAGCCTCTTTGATCCAGGTGTCCAATATTAAATTTTAGTGAAATCCCTCTTTCACCCAACCTTGCTGAGAAGCTGTACACCTACTGCTTTGGGCCCATGACAAGGTGAAGTTTGGGATGCAGTTTCCTCTACTCCACCATCTCCCCTCCCCAAGGCTGAAGAATGCCGAGAATCTGTATATTCTTTAATAAAATATCACCACAGCTGTTATGGTTTAGATGTGGTGTTCCCCCAAAATCTCATGTGTAAGAAAATGCAAGAAGGTTCAGAGAAGAAATGATTGGGTTTTAAGAGTCTTAACCCAACCTCTTGGCCTAGAGCCTAAAGGCCTCCCTGTGGTTAGCACTCTCCTGCATTGATCTGAAAAGGCCTTCCATCAGTCTGTCTCCTTAAAGGCCAGACACAAGGAAGCAAGGCCCAGAGGACGATGGGGTGTGTGTGGTGGAAGGAAGGGAGGGTTCAGGTTGTCTTAGTAGTCATCTTGCTAGAATGGGATGCCTCAGTGACATGCTGTCAAATGGGGGATGGGGTGGGGTGTTAGAGCAGTTTATTTATTCAAGAAATATTTGAATCTCAACTATGTGCCAGGCTTGTGGGGATACAGTGGTGCATAAGTAAAATATGGTACTTTTCATAGGAAATTATCAAACATAAATTCAGCATGATCTCATTAATGATAATATGTACTTGTCTATATTCATATCCTACTGTGTTCATGGTTTCTTATTTAGGAACTCTTTCCCAGGTGACCCACTGAGCAAACACCTTATATGGGGCTTAATAAGTACCAGCACTGTTCTAAGTACTTTACAAAAATTAACTCATTTAAGTTTTATAACAATCTTATGAGGTAGTTAATATTATTATTATTATCTACATTTTACATATGAAGAAACTGGGACGTCGAGAGGTTAAGCAATTTGCCCAACATCACATAGTACAAAGCAGTGCTGGGATTTACCATAGGGAGTATGGCCCCAGAATTTATGTTCTCAACAGTACTGTTAAATGTCTGACCACAATAAGTCTGTCTCCTACCCTAAAGGTAGAGCTAAACTCCACAATCTTAACCTATAGCCTCAAGTACATATTATAGAACACACAGACACAAATAAACTTACATACTCTGTCCTCAAGGTCCTGGCCCTGGGCAACACACACAGCAGCAGAAGTTAGCAACAGAAATTTGTAACCTTTATTGGTTACTGGTTTACAGTAAAGGCACAGATACAAACTAATTAAAACAGAGGAGGTAAAAAAGCATGGAGGCAGAGTAGGGGTTGGGGAGAAAGTAAGTATTTGTCTCAGAGGAACTCCTGCAAAGTAGCACAAAACTGAGCTCTGAAGTTCTTGAAACAAGTTCAAAAGGAAAATGTGATGAGTTACATGATTTTCAGCACTTGACAGTAGCAAAAGCCCTAGCTGTATCATTTTTTGTTGCATTATTTGCAGCTGCTACTGTTTCATTGTAGCATTTTGCTTTGGTGAGTTTGCTGTTATCTCCCTTCTACTACCTCCCCACCCACAGTATTTCACAGCTCTGCTGTGTCTCTTGGAATTGTATTTCAGTGTGCCAGCCCACCAGATAACAATATTTATCGAATTTAGCACCCGCTCAGTACAGAACACAGATGGAAGTTAGAGGAGAAAGATTTAAGGAAGATAAGATTCTTGCCTCTAAATTTACTTATAATGCAACTAAGAGGGTGAACACATTCCTTACAAAGAATCTGAACAACTGTTTTAAAAACAAATGTACCAAAAATAAAATTATTATTGGATAATTCTTAAACAGCCAAACAGGGGATGTCACCATAGACTTTCATCAGGAGCTGGGTTTTGATCCTGGACTAAAATAAACCCTCTTATACTGGCAGGATAGGGCTTTCCACAGGCAGCTGTGAAAGTGAGAATTAAGTGTTGGAAAGGGTAATGACAGTTATGTGGATACCTATAAAGGATGGTACCCAGAAAAAACAAAGTAGGCTCTACCCTGCATTCCTTGGGGAACTCCAGCAAGAAGTGGCTGCTGGAGTTTCCTGTAGTGTGCCTCATTTTATGCCACAGACATATTTTTGAAAATATAAAACAATCAAAAGTTGTTGAGCATCCACTATCTGCAGACACTGACCTAGCTGCTTTAACCAATATACCTATTCTATAAAGTGGGCATTACTATTTCCATTTTGCAGACGAGGAAGTGGGTCAGCAGGCAGCTTAAAGCATAAGTGCCCGTGTCACTTGGCCACTGAAGTGTGGAACCCCTAATGTAAGTTGGTTTGTCTGACTACGAAGCTCAAGCTTTTATACGTCACACTATAAAGATACACTAGAAGTGGTGATTATTTGATGAAGTTTTACAGTCATTTCCTTGGCAAGTCACATTTTCTACAAAAATTTCTCCATCGGTGTTAAGTTAAAGGCTTTTTTATTTTTATATACATATTTTTTACTGAGTGCATGATGGTATTTATTTAATTAAACATATAGCATTTGGGCCCATTTGACACCAGAGAATGAAATCCAAAGTATCCTTGACAGTTTTTGGGTCTCCCTTTGAAGTAGATAACCCTGCAAAGCAATATCCCAGACAAACCAATCTCTCCTGGGGCAAAGTTTCCCACAAAGGCCAGGCTGCGGAGTCAAAAAAAAGTGTAACTTTTGTCCAAAATAAGAGGTCTGATCAGGCACTAAAAGGAAAGCTGTCCGAGAGAGGGGAGTGCAGATTCCACGAAGAGGAAGAGGGTGGTGGCGGGGACAGTGTGCACAGCACTACACCAGCCCGGTGCCGGCCAGCCCGGCCCACGCCCGCCAAGTGTGGCGGGGCCGCCCGGCCGCCGGGCCGCGCCGGCCTGCGCATGCGTGCGGGGCCTACAGCAACAAAACCGCCTCCCTGCGCCGTCGCCCTCCACTGTTACTCAGGATCTCCGCCCCTCCTTCCTGCGGCGCTCAAGGGACCATGGCCGATCCTCGCGTGAGGCAGATCAAGATCAAGACCGGCGTAGTGAAGCGGTAAGGAGCCGCGAGCGGCGCAGCCGCCTGCGCCTCTTCTTACTCGCCTCATGGCGGCTCGTGAGGACTGGCGGAGCGCAGGCCCGAGACGGGCGCCGGGCGCCAGGCCTCAGCTAGGCTCCGCGGCGGGCGGGGACCGACTGGGACCGAGCGGGGTGCGCCGAAGCCGGAGCCCGCGGACCGCGGCACGCCCCTTCCCCCTGCAGCTCCTCTGCAAAACCCGCCGGGTGGCGGCGGGGTCCGCGGCGGCCCCGCCCCTCGGCGCCCGGGGCCCGGGTGCAGGGCGGCGGCCTGGAACAGGAGGGTGGCCCGGGCCTTGGTCTCCAACCTCTGTGTGCACGCGCCCAGCGTCTCCTTGCTGGACTTGCGGGTGGGGAGGCGGCTCCTGTCGATTTCTTGTCCTCACGTGGACTCGAAAGCAGGCTCTGAAGTTTATAAGGCACGCTGAGAGCCAGGGCCTCATCATAAAGAGACTGTGGTGGAGCCTTCCTAACATGGCTGGCGGGACTCGCAGACTTTGAGAACTGGGGCATGAACTGCCAGCACACTCTGCAAACTTCTGGGGCCTACCTTTCGGCTCCCCTCGAGGTTACCCAGGAGGCTGTGGGATGCAATCCCATGGACAGGGCAGTCTTGTAATTTATTGTGATCCCCAGCTGGTAGACACTTCAGTGCTCATTAAACTTTTATTGTTCAGTTTCAAGAAGATCAAACTGTGATTATTTCAAAAGAAAAGATACACAGCCTTCCGATGAAGTGGTTGTTTTGCAATATGAATGTCTGATTATAGCCACCCTGCTTTTTCCTGTTGACCCACCTTTCCTCCGTCTATTGATATTTCCATCAGATTAGGACAAGCCAGAAGATAGAAAAAGTTCACTTTTTAGGATGTTGCCTCCCAGTTTTGGCATATCATCACACTGTACTTCCCTGGAAACTTTACTTATTACTAAGGCAGTAAGGATATAGTATGAATAGTCGTTATATGCACAGCCTTTTCTGAATGGAGACTGCTTGGGTCCAAATTTGAATCTGCCCTTTATTGTGTGCTCTAGAATATATTATATTGCTCTGTTCTCTCTTACCTCATTTGTAAAGTAAGTACCCATGTTATACAGTGGTTGCAAGAAATGTCTGCCATACTGTTTAATTAAATTTGTGGCAAATACCCAGTGGCTATGTTAATGAATAATATTCTATTCCTATCTTATAGATGAGAAACTGAGGTTTAATGAAGTTTGAAAAAAGAAACCAAACTTGTCCAAGGTCATACTGCAAGTTAGTAGCAAAGCAAAGAAATGAAACAAGGTTTCTGATCTTCAACTTTCTACTTTAAGCTATTATGCTCTAATAAAGAGTATTAAATTTATGATAATAGATTTGAGATGTGTAAATGAAAAATATAAATAATTCACACCATCACTTAGCCCAGAATTGTTCTTTTGCTAGACTGACTTTGGTTATGTCCTTTTAGTGTATCTGGCAGAAGTATCAGGATATATTGGAGAATTCTTTGGACTGGAAATCATGAGAAATAGCTTGTAATGGTGGTTTCCCATTACTTTCATATATATAACCTTGTCATTTCTCATCCTAATGATCTCTTATAAAAGTATTCAGTTGCAGTAGTTACATGCTTACAATATATATTCTAGAGAAAACCTAGTCATTAGATAATGATGAATTCTTAAGTACTTATATAAACAGTTTGAAAACAGTTTTCAGTTTATTTTCAATAATAGAACATTATCAAACTTTACCTTTGGCATACTTGGTACTTTAATAAATTTATCATTTTTATGAAACCTTTTCATAATTTGCCTATAAATTAATGGAAATGTCTGTCATACATTTCTTTCATGGTTTTGCTGTTGACATTTTGTTGTCAAGCTTACCCTTAGGTACTATAAAACGTGATGCATTTTTTCTAAACAAAATTTCTGTTTTAGTTGTATTTTACTCAGTTAGATTAGAACCATCTAAATCCATAAATATTAATACTCTTATCTTTCTCTTATTATTTTACTATAGCTCTTTTCATCTTCTGCTTTAGTATCCTACTTTTAAAAATATGCATTTTATATCACCGAAGGAAAAAAAGATGAGGCAGATATGACAATTTATTAATAATTGTTGGGGCTTAATGATCTTGGGGCTTCTTTATATTCTTCTGTACATATGCTTAATATTTTCCATAATAAAAATTATTTTGAAAGTATGCCTCCCCCCCTTCTCCAAATTTATTTTCAAAAACTTTTTGATATTAGTTTCACACTTCAGACATGTTCTTGGTCACAGTGATTCTGCTCATTAGTCTTTTAAAGCAAGGGTCTAAAAACTAACTTCTATTCTCAATAACCTTTTTCTGAAAAAATATTCTTTTGCCATAGCCTCATTTCTCTTCAGAAGTTACAACTTTTATTTGGAAGAAGAAATTTGAAGTCATCAATCATGCCCCCCAGTTCCTTTAGTTTTCTCTCCAGAGGTTGAGAGCTACTAGAAATTAAAATTTAGGAGGATGGGAATGTAGTTCAGTGGTAGAGTGCTTCCCTAACATGTGGGAGGGGTTAGGTTTAATCCCTAGGACTGCCAAAAAAAGAAAGGGGGAAAAAATCAGGTATTCGTGCTGGAGTTCACTTGAATAGGTTGTACTAGAGAGAGTGAGTTCTTAAGAGTTTAGTTTCTAATCCAATCTGCTAAAACATTTGAGGTGATTCAAAAGTTCGCAGTGTGGAATTTAGGAAGAGGTTTGTACAGGTGGGTTGAATGTTAGGGAAATAACTAACTGGGGGGTTGAGGGGGAGAAAGAGAGAGAGAAAGATAGATGGTGTTTGGCCTCAAGGAGATAGACCAATGAGTAAAAGATGGCCATTTGTGAAGGCAGCGCAATGGAGTCCATGTTAGAAAGGAAGGTAGAAGTAGTATTTTAGAGTAGAAGATAGAAAAATTGGTGGAAGCCTCACAGTGCCCTGGTCATTGGGAAACTTTGTCAGCTTTTACAGTAACAAGGCAAAGAATCTGATCTCTGGAAATGGATTTCAAGATAGAGATTAGATCATTAGTAACAAGGAAAGAGTCTATTTACTGGGAGTGACTTAGGAGGGGAGAGTTGAACAAGAATGAGACTGGCCTGATGCTGAGCCAGCCTCTGACCCATTGGGCTTCTTAAGTATTCTCCTCCCAGCAACAAGATTATTTTTTGAGGGCTAAATCTGATTGTAGAATTAGAGATATGTATACTACAGGCTGAGTGGGGAATTATGCAGTTTCTTTGAGCAGTGACCTTTGTTCATATGTAACTCTGGTACAAATTGAACATCTCTAATTGGAAAAATTGAAATTCTCTGAAATCCAAAATGTTTTGCATGCCACCAGGACACTCAAAAAGTTTTGGGTTTTGTAGCATTTTTTGATTTCTTGATTAGGGAAACTCAACTGGTGAAGTCTGTGGAAATATTCCAAAAATCTGAAAACACACTCAAATATGAAACTTTTTTTTTTTTAAATATATAGGTGACTTCAGTTGTCCTAATTTGCTTGGAATTGAGGGGATTTTCCCAAGATGTGGAACATTCATTTCTAAAATTGGGAAAGTCCCAGGCAAACCAGGATGATTGTCCATTTCTTTTGTAGCTAGCTTGCATCATTGTGTTTTGTGTGTACTATGATTTGTGTGGAGGCTGTTTATTGGTAGTACAACTGAGTTGTGCATTGGGCCCAACTGAGTTGTGCATTGGACCATACTTAAATGTATGGGTGTGGTGATGCATTCCTAGAATCCAGCAACTCTGGGAGGCTAAGGAGGATCACAAATTCAAGACCAGCCTCAGCAACTTAGCGAGACCCTGTCTCAAAATTTAAATGGGGCTGGGGATGCGGCTCCACAGTTACGCACCCCTGGGTTCAATCTCTGATGTGTATGTATGTTTGTAAAACAACAAACAAACAAAAAACCTTAAGTACATGGTACAAATATGAATTATTGCCAGAATGGTCTTTTTCTGTATTAATGACTTCGAAAGTAATTATACTGAAGTGGAAGAAAATGAGGAATTGATGTTTCCTATTTGTTGTTTTAAACCAAAGCAAGAATTGATGTTTTCTAAATGTTGGTGTGGTATTTTAGCTAATTGACTTACATTCACGGTAGGTTTCCATGTAGGATTTGTGTTTGTGAAAGTAGTTTGTTACTAGACTTGTAAATTCAAAAAATTCTTCTGCAGGAAAAAAAAAATAAACTGCTTTCATCCATTTAACGTGAGTGGTTGTTTAAAAACTTTTTTAAAAAGCCAACTTACTCTGAATAAAGTTAGATTCAGAGTGCTAAACTAGCCCACTGCAGGGTGAATTAACTGATTAAAAATATATACTTAAATATATCTTTTTATAGCCATTTTAAATTGGTAATTGTTTAAAATCCAGTGTGAACAAAGAATGTTAGGGCATTGAAAATAGCACTGACATTGGCCCATAGTTTTCCTCTGATTAAATGAAAGTGACACCAGTAGATTAGAGTGAGACTAGGACAATTCACACTGCAATTGTGTTAGTTTAACTTTAACAATCTTTTAACACTCTTGTTTAAATGTAGCTGACATACCATAATTACAAATCTACAAGCCTTGATTATAGAATTTTACATCATGAACCTGTGGGGAAATTGTATTGATTTTTTTTTTTTTTTTTTTTAATAAAGAAAGCCCTGTTCCCAAACTGTGGCATCTTCCCAAGTTTGTTTATACCTACACTTATGGTATAGAATTGTGTATGGCTTACACACACACACACACACACACACACACACACACGGATGCACTACACTGTAGCAGGAATTAAAATCAACATAAAAGGTATATAAATTAATATTAGTTCAGTATATATTATACAGACATAAAGTGAAAATGCAAATGATACTTATACTAGGTAGACATAAAGTTATTTCGCCTCAGCTTTAGCTGTTTATATACTTCCAGTATTTAAAGTAATGACTGATGGGGCACAGTGGTGCAGGCCTGTAATCTCAGCAACTTAGTGAGACCCAGTCTCAAAATGAAATAAATAAATAAATAAATAAATAGGACTGGGGATGTAGGTCAGAGGTAGAGCACTCCTGGGTTCAAGTTCCCACTACCCAAAAAGAAAAAAAAAAGATGGATAGAAGTATGGTGAACAATATTATGAAAAAGTTAAGTATATAGCTTTATAATTTATTCCCATAACCTTTGCTAACCATATCTCTTCTTGTACTCATACCCCTTTGTTTTGAGTTAGAGTAAGTTCTGCCAGAATGACCAATTTCTTAGCTTGCTTCTTGTGGAATTTCTGTAATGTATCCAGTTCTCCAAAGTGGTAGTAAGAGGGTAGTGTCAAAGTGAATTGCAGGTGATCAGCCCTTTATTACATTCTGCCAATTACTTGGCAAGCAGTGACTCTCAGGAGCTTCACCAAGAGGCAGTCAGATGTCTCTTCTAGTTCTGGAAAAGCAGAAAACTAAAGCTCTTATGATTGAGCATAGAGTCAAGATCTGTGTACCACCACCAACATGTTTTCTTGTTTAGAATGGAGAATTTAAATTGGAATGACTAACAGTGACTCTTGGGTGATATGAAAAATGGAAGCAGAGAATTTTGAATTTTGGGGGGTCTAACAAGATAAAAAAATCACTCTAAAACTTTTTTATTAATAAGTATTTCATGTATACATTTTCCCATTAGCTGAGACTTATTCCTTTAAGTGCTAAAACTAATTCTTAAGGCACCTTCATGGGAAAAAAATTCCCCAAATATATTCTTGTTTCACCAAATCACCCTGAACTTTTCTGTAAATCAGGGTTTTTTTTCTCTATAATTGGTAAGAATATTACTACAAACTTTTTTTTAGTTGTACATGGACACAATACCTACCTTTCTTTCTTTCTTTCTTTCTTTCTTTCTTTCTTTCTTTCTTTCTTTCTTTCTTTCTTTCAACTGGGGATTGAACTCGGGGGCACTCAGCCACTGAGCCACATCCCCAGTCCTATTTTGTATTTTATTTAGAGACAGGTCTCACTGAGTTGCTTAGGGCCTCGCTAAGTTGCGGAGGCTGGCTTTGAACTCGTGATCCTCCTGCCTCAGCCTCCCAAGTTGCTGGGATTACAGGCGTGCTCCACCACGCCTGGCTTATTTTGTTTATTTTTATGTGGTGCTGAGGCTCAAACCTAGTGCCTCACATGTGCCAGGCAAGCCTTCTACCCCTAAGCCACAATCCCAGCTCACTACAAACTTTTTTTTTATTTTTAATTTTTTTTTAGATGTTGATAGACCTTTATTTTACTCATTTATCTATATGTGGTTCTGAGAATCAAACCCAGTGCCTCATACATGCTAGGCAGATCATCTACCACTGAGCCACAACCCCAGCCCCCCACTACAAACTTTTAAAAACAGGTGAACAGAGATTTTAAAACAATGATGTGGGATTTAAAATGTACTATATAGAATGAATCCATGAAAGTCACCCCAGACAATTTTTCTTTCTTTGGATAGTGGAATAGAATTGAATTAATCCTGATCCTCGTTTATGTCACATACTATTTATTGGTCCATACACAGTCCTCTTTTGTTTGTTATGAGATTGTGTTTGTTACTTTTTTTTCTTCCCATGGTGCTGAGGATGGAACCCAAGGCTTTGTGCATGCAGGACAAGTGCTCAACCACTGAACTACTTTTAAATAATATAGTAATAACAGGAACCCATCACCTATCTTAAAACCTAAAATAAACCGGGTATGGTGGCGCACTCCTTAATCCCAGCGGCTCCAGAGGCTGAGGCAGGAGGATCTCAGGTTCAAAGTCAGCCTCAACATGGGCAAGGTGCTAAGCAACTCAGTGAGACCCTGTCTCTAAATAAAATACAAAATTGGGCTGGGGATGTGGCTCAGTGTCCGAGTGCCCCTGAGTTCAATCCCCGGTTCCACAAAAAAACTAAAATAAAGATAATAGCTTATCTCATTTTGTGTTTTGTGTTACTTCCCCCACCTGAGGTACTACTATTTTTAATCTTATATTTACTATTACCTTAAATTTTTTTTATGTAATCTTACTATTTATTATTAAAATGTATGTTATTAGTTTTAGTTACTTTTTACTATATAAGAAGGGCATCTTTTGGGATTTATTATTTTTCACTCAATGTTATATTAGTAAAATTCAGGCATATTTTTGCATGTAGATACCAAGTATTTGTTTTGGCTGTTGTATAATATTCTGTTGTCTGATAATGCTACAATTTATCCATTCATTTGTTGATGGGCATTTGGATTGTTCTAGTTGTTAACTGTGTTTCTGTATTCAATCTTGTTCATGTCTTTGGTAATGATATGCAAGTTTTTCTTGAAGGTATATCTAGAAATGTAATTGTTGGGTCAGAAAGTACAGAATGTTCCATTGTGTTAGTTGGCTTTCCTTCACTGTCATGAAATGCCTGAAAAAAATCAGCTTACAGGAGGACAGATTTATTTTGGCTTATGGTTTCAGTCCATAGTCATTTGACTCTATTGATTTTGGGCCTGTGGTGAGGCAGAACACACTCTCTCTGAGTAGCACATGGCAGAGCAAAGCTGCTTACCTCATTGTTGGGAGGGAGGGATGGTGAGAAGAATGGATCTCAACATACCCTTTCAAGGACACAAGGTCAGTGACCCACTTCTCCAACTAGGCCCTATCTGAAATTTCCACGACCTCCCAATAGTGCTATTATCTGAGAAGTAAACCTTTAACACATAAGGAGCTTTTGGGGGACATTTAAGATCCAAACCATGATATTCACTTTAAAAGATAATGCTGTTTGAGTCAGTTTGGACTGCTCTAACAAAGTACCATTGTGAATTAAAGCAAAAGAAATTTATTTCTTATGGTTCTGGAGGCTGGAAGTCTAAGATCAGAGTGTCAAAATGATTGAGTTCTGGTGAAGGCCTGTTGAGGTTGGAGATTGCTATCCAATTTTTTCCTTATATGGTAGAAAGATTCTATAGAGTTCTCTGGGATCTCTTTTATAAAGGCCCTAATTTCATTCATGAGGTCACTGTCCTCATGACTGTATACCCTACCAAAGACCCCACATCCTGCTGCTATTACATTGGGGTTAGAACTTCATTGTGTGAATTCGTAGTGGGAGGGCACACAAACATTTAGTCCATAAAGTGCCAAACTATTTTCCAAAGGGGTTATTCCATTTTACATTCTGAACGACATGCATGAGAGTTCCTTTTATTATCTACATTTTTTTCTAATGCTTGGTGTACTTCTTAATTTTACTCTTAATACTGTTTTTGCTTAATTTCCATCTTGGGAAAAATTATTTTGATTGTCTTTTTAAACAATCTTCCCTAAAGGTAAAGAGCAAAAGGAAAAAGATGTGAGGCTCTAGCCCTATAGTTACATACTTAGTCATCTTCTTCCTTTCTGTGTAGAATGATGTATATACCTGGTAGAAAGGGGAATCCTTGGAAAAGACAACCCTACTCATTTCCAGGATTGTGCATTCAGTATAAGATATTGGAGCGGGGGTGGCAGGGGTGAGGGAGACCTATAGATAGAAGTCTAGATACTAGGTCCTGAAAACTCTTCCTGGCACTGGGCTGGTTAGGATCTGAGGCCAAAGAAGGTCAACAGTATCACTTTTTAAATGGTTATTTTCCTCATTGTTCTAATTTATGATATCTTAATTTCATAAGTTTATCATAGCATTTCTAGAGAAGGATTGAATTCTTTTTTAAAAAAAATATTTTTAGTTGTAGATGAACACAGTGCTTTTATTTAGTTTTATGTGGTGCTGAGAATCAAACCCAGTGTCTCATACATACTAGGCAAGTGCTCTATCACTGAGCCACAACCTCAGCCCCCTCAATTCTTTATTGATAATGTTTAATGTTTTTTTAACCTAATACCATATGGTTTTGTAATTGTCACTGCTGTAGGTTTAAAATCTGGTTGTCATATAGACCTTTAATCTTTACTTGTCTCCAGTACCACTACCACAATCAAGAGCAAGGTGTTAATTGTCATTTATTTGTATCTTCTTTTAGCTATACAATTAGAATTAGGAAATGTGCAGGTCTCAGAATTGATACATTTAGCTGGGTGTGGTGATGCATGCTTGTAATCCTGGCTACTGGGGAGTCTGAGACAAGAGAATGGCAAATTTGAGCCAGCCTGGGCACCATAGTAAGACCCTTTCTCAAAATTAAAAAATATAAAGGACTGTGGGTGTAGCTCAGTGGTAAAGTGCCTGGCCTCCTGTTAAATCCCCAGTATTGAAAAAAGATCATTCCAGCATTTCTAGTAGTAATTAAGTAGATGTGATCTCAGGAACTAACTTCGGTTTTTATTTGTTTGTAAAAAGAATATTCTGTTCTAGTAATTCGCTATCTTTTTCTTTTTCTTTCTTTCTTTCCTTTTTTTTTTTTTTTTTATAGAAAGGATCTCAATGTGTTGCCCAGGTTGGTCTCAAACTTCTGAGCTCAAGTGATCCTCCTGCTTCAACTTTCCAAATAGCTGACTCTACAGGCATGTGCCCCATAACCCAACTAATTTCCTATCTTTTAAATGAGCAATATTGTATTTAGTATTTTGTGATGATTCTGCATCTTCATTGCATATATATCTTCTAGTGAACTTTATGACTGTCTCTTTAGTATTTTTTTTCCTTTTGATATCTATCTGTATTTTCATTCTAATTTCAACTATTCTCAACATACATATAGTCCATGTTCTTTGAAGGAAATTCCCTCACCCCTAGCTTTAGGAGTGGACCTTGGACTTTAAAAGCTATGCTCCATTTCTCTGGTCATAGAATTGACACAGGGTGGCCATGTGATTTTGGCAGACCTAAATGGGGTAAATTTCCAAACTTTTTCTTAGAATTCTGGAACAGAAGTCCTTCCTCCATTTAAGTGATTCTGGCTGGTAGACTTCTTTTAGCACAGGGCATATGGTATTTTGTATTATAGATCACAGAATGAAGAGAGAAAAGGAAACTTCTTGATATTGTTGAACTGATGGATCTGTCAACCCTGAAGCCAGGTTTCCCCTGGCTTTTAGTTGTACAAGACAAACAACAAAAGACAAACAACAACCACAATAATAATAATTTTAAAAACTCTCCAAAGTGATTAAATTGCTTGAATTGAAACAGTTACTTGCAGTAGAGTGTTAAATGGTATGATTACTCTGATCCCTAATTTATATAGACCTGTTGTGATACAAGGAGTAATTTCCTTTGCTGAACTTGCTGGGAGTTTATTTCCTTCCCTCCTTTGTTTAAAAAATAAATTCTGCTGTTGCTTTAGGCTTAGCTTTGGCCCTTCAGTTTCCCTCTGATTCAGTGTTCTGCTGAGATCTGATCCTCTGCATCAGAAGTAGGGAAAAGAAACAAATGCTATCTTTCCTCAGCCCTCCCCCTCACCTCCTAACTCTTCTACCCAGTTCAGTGCTGTTCTCCGATTAGGAGAAATGAAAAACGAGAAGAGGAGGAAAGGGCAGGTGAACCTATCTTGCTTTGGAATACCAACCTTTTATTCTCACACACACTATCCTTGCTTCTATTCCAGTTTTTCACCTTAACTTCTAGGAGTTAGAAGAATCACCACTTCAATGCCAAGGACTATAATAATTTAGGAGGCATTCTTAGCATCAGAGTTCGAATTCAGCATTTTTTTCCTTATTGGAAGCATAGTTATTTTAGATATTCATAATATTCTGAGAACAGTGGTTTAATTGTTTATGTAGAAGTATGTTAAATAGGATTAAATAGGCTCTTGAGGGACAGTTTATGAAGCTTAACAAGAAGTGTAACATTTTTCCTATGGAAAAAAATGCCTAGTGAAATCCCTGAATACTTCATTATAGTAAAGATTTTTGTAGTATAACTGCGTCCTTAATTGGAGAATGCTTGATTATATTATATAATAATTTGGTATCTTGTTTACTTTAAAATTTTTTCCATCTCTTAATTCAATGTGATATTGTCAGCCTTTAATGTGCTTCTTATTGTTCCTTCTTCTGATAGCTTCTACTTACATCTATCACTACTCCTTTTGCTACTGCTACTTACTTTGGGGAACCTGGACTGTTTTAATTTATTTCTGAATACTGATGTAAAAATTGAGATTGTCAGAGATCTGCCTTCTGATTATTGCTTTACTTGGACTAGATTCTTCAAGCCATCATCATATTATACATTGGTGTCAACTAGAGTATAAGTTCCATGAGGTCAAGGACACATCACCAGAGGCCTGGCACAAAAAGTCTTGGTAAAATTTGTAAAATGAATTAATTTATTCTCTCTGACATTTTAAGTTCCTTGAGGACAGAAATGGTGTCTTATTCTTCATGTCTCTTTAATTTAGCATATTTTGAAATACTTTTGAACAACTTTTTGAATAGATAATATGGCACAAAATTCTAAAGGTGTAAAAAGATACACAGTGAAACATGAGTCTTCTGATGTCTACTCTCCTCCCAGTTTTCCCCTCCTGGAGCCAAATCATTATTCTTTTTTTTCCCTTTGGTGTATGAATCCTTCCAGATATATTCTGTGCAAGCCCAAGTATTTACATTTATATCTTAAAGAACAAATGGTAGTTGCTCTGTCGACATTGTTTTGCGCATTGCATTTTTTTTTTTTTTACATTTTGCATTTAGAACATACGATAGAAATGGCCTCATTCCTTTGAATGGCTGCCAAGTATTCTATATGGATATACCACATTTTTAAAAAAAGCTTTTCAAATAAGCTTTTGATATCCAAAAAAGTTTTTTCTTGAAACTAAGTTTAATAGTTTTGCATTAGTGATACTGTTTAGGAGGGTTCACCTATGTATTGCTTTGACTTCTGAGAAAATTCATCTTGATTTCTCCCTTTTGGGGAAATTTTGGAGAGTGCTTTATATGTCTATTGATGGACCTTTATATCATTTCCAGTATTTTGCCGCTTTGAAAAATGCTGCAGTGAATGTCCTTGTAATGTGTGTAGTTTTACTAATATACAGGCTTATCTGTAGAATAAATTCATAAAAGTGTAATTGCTGGCTCAAAGGGTATATGTGTATATATGTGAGATTATTGACAAATGGCCCTCCAAAAAGTTCTATTTATAATTCTACTAATGACAGTATAGAATTTTATTAATCTGCAGTTTAATAACTGGAAAGAATTAAACTATAAAACAGCATAAGAAATGCCCAAGTATGTTTAGTTCTTAAAGGAAAGGACTTTCTACATGTACTTTCTACATGTTCCTGTTAAAAATTACAGGAACAGTTTAAACCTGTGGATATGCTAAACTGCTTAAATTAAATTCACTTCTGAATCTTTTCCTTTCGAAGTTAAGTTGTGAAGCTGATGAGGTACCCTTTAGAGATTCTTATGTATTTTCATGTTCTCTGTCTTTGTCCCTCTCTACCCATATAAACAGACAATAGAGGTAAGTAATTATTTTTCTTAGGATTACCCACCTAATTATTAGTGAAACCAGAATTGGGAAACTTTCTACCTTACTACATCATACTGTGTCCACAGATACGGATTCCTCAGAATGACTTTTCTGTTCTAAATTGTTATTTTCTTCTTTAGTTCTTAGATTTTATTCTAAGTTTGGTCCCTGAAACTAAGTTCAGTAAACCTTGGCCATAATATGTGTGTGTGTGTGTGTGTTTTCCCAGTTTGATCATTTGAATTTCAGTTTTTAAATAATAAGCATTTGATATCCAAAAGGTAACCATTGTTTTTTCTTGAAACTAAGTTAGTTTAATAGTTTTGCATTAGTGATCCTGTTTAGAATCACCTATGAATTGCTTTGGCTTCTGAGAAAATTCATCTTGATTGCTCCCTTTTGGGGAAATTTTGGGGAGTGCTTTACATATTATTACATTTTATAAGATAAGCCAGGTATAGTTGTGCACCTGTAGTTACAGCTACTGAGGAACCTGAGGCAGGAGGATCACCTGAACCAGAAGTTTAAGACCAGTCTGAGCACTATAGCGAGACCCTGTTTCAAAACAAACACACACATATTAAAAGAAATTAGGCATACAGATATGCTGAATCATTCAAATTGCTTCTGAATATAGTTTTAATAGGAAAAAACATTTACAAGTACAAACTTAAAATTCTAAAAGCTAATAAATATGCAGACCTAAACTTTGTGTTTGAAACACCATTACAAAGTGTCTCTCTAGCCAAATAGAATAAGAAGCAGCAGAAAAAAAACTTTAAAAGACCAATAGCACCTTGCTAGCACATTGCTAATAAGGACTAATAGGTACTTAAACTGATGAAAGTGATTCAGACAACAACATATTAACCCCCCACTGTGCCCTGTTTTAAGCTGTTAATAGACATTAGCCTTTTAAAGAAAGACTAACACTTTTATATTCGTTTTCTAAGCTTTTGATACATTAGTGAACTGTTATAGCCACTACTGTATTTAATTCTTAGTACATTTTGCAGAATACTTTTGAAGAATGCTAACTGCTGTGTAAGTTTAGATTCTGTGTAGTCTTTAAGACTACTTAAATAATTAGAAATAATTTTGTATTACATTGTGATTATTGTGATAATTTTTTTGTAGACGTGATATGAAAGGAATAAAAGATATATTTTTCACAAAGAGTATATTAAAAGTAGTGAAAATTAGGTTTTTTAGATTTGGTTTATTTAAATTACAGAGTAAGGCCAGAAATTTTTTCAAAACTTTTCAGTACCATCATCTATAAAATTTAAGTACTTATTATTTTTTAGACATAAATCAGATGCTTAAAGATTTGACCTATGAGTATATGTTTGCATGAGGGAAGTTGTAAAGATATACTTTTCTTAAAAATACCATAAGTAAACTTTCTCATTAGTTCCCTGAAAGTTAGATTCATATCTTAAATTTTCATTCAGGTATGTTTCTTCTGTAGCATTTCTTTAGAGATGTTTTATGTTGAATACTTTGTTTTCATAGTAATTCCAAATATAATGGTAATAGAGTTTTGACTTGATTTTTAAAACAATTTTGTCTTGAAGAAGCAGACTGCATGGTGTAAATAAATGTTGAAGAATATGTTGGTTGTAATAAGTAATGTTGCAATGTATATAATTTGGATAAATTAAGACTTTACCACAAATTTGGGGCTTTGATAATTCTTTAAAGTGAAAGTAAGTTTAGTACCTAATCTGTGTTCATCTGTGTCCAAATAGTACATTTTCAGTGGTCCAATAAAATAATACATCCACAGAATGCTCTTCTGTTGTTTCTTATGCCTGTTCAAAGCTAAGAAAAAAAAATGAACAAAATGTTTTATTTTGTTTTTCGAGAGACTTCCTTGTACAGTTTGTTTTATTGTGACTACCAAGTTAACAGCTAAAAAGCAGGTTTAGGCATAGGAATTTAGTTTATTAAGGTAGTAATTAACATTAAAGGTAATCCTGGGCATTGCTTTTTACTAGGATTTTTTTAAATTTTATTTATTCTTTTTTTTTTTTTTTTTTTTTTTTGTAGTTGTAGATGGACAGAATGCCTTTGTTTATTTTTATGTGGTGCTAAGGATTGAATCCAGTGCCTCACACATGCTAGGCAAACACTCTGCCACTGAACTACAGCCCCAACCCAGGATTTTTTTTTTTTTAAATTAAGATCAAGTACATAGTATTGTACCAATCCATCTTTTGTTATCCCAGAATAGGTGCTTCCTAAAAAGTTAAATTATTTTTTCATATTGTTTTAGTATCAAATATTCTAATTTAATGTACTGCTTGGGTTGGGTTTTATAAATCACAAATAATTGGAGCAGTGAAATGTCTCGAATGGTAAGTTGGAGATATTCTCTAAAGGCTGGAGTGCCCTGTTGGGAACCAAATGGATGAAAATGGTTCCCTTTTCATATGAAGTTTTACTGCACTTGGAACAGAGGTGACAAGTAAACATGAAGACACCAACAGTTAATGCTTTCCCTAGGAGCAAGCGTACAGAAGCTCGTGTTTCTTAAAGTTTTAAGTGACTGCCATGACTCTTGAGAATCCCTGTCTTTCTTCTCAAGGGAAAAGTATTTTCCAATAAACAGAGTTGAACAACTTTAGTGGGAAAAGATGTGAGATGAGAACTAGTGTTCTCTGTCAGCTACAGATACTACTGCCAGTCTGGACTATGATGAATTTTCTTAAATCTGAGGATTCCTTTATTAGATTTATTTTAATAGCTATTTGTTGAACATCTACTAAGTGTAAAGCTCTATGCTAAATACTGACTGTTGTTCCCCAGAGCTTTGTTATTCATTTTTTGTCCAAAGTAACCTTCTGACATCATCATCAGTTCTTAGTTGGAAGCATTCACAAGTGCTGTATAACACATAACACGTGATATATCCTAGTTCAGTATTCCTTAATGTCAGGTGTTCAGGTTTGTGCTCATTGTGAGAACTCAGACTAGTGTCTTCCTTATTTTATTAATTAAACTGTGGAATTAGTGATGCTTCACTTACAGTGTTACTAAAGTAAATTAAATTTGTAAACAAAAATTAAACATTTTAATAGCAAAGACAGTATTTTGGATTACAGATAAATTCTAATATACCAAGGATTGCTTTGAAACCAGTGAATGATGAGAAAAATCCTGAGAAAAATAAGGTAATCACTTTTATAATTGATTTATCAAATACTAATTTTTTTGCATCTCAAATCTCTCTTCTCACCAATCTCCTACCGCTCCTTTGTTTTCCTCTTCTTGTTTTGGTAACATAAAAAGGCATATGAACAATATCTGAAACCTATTGAGCTTTCATAGTGTGTCCCACTATGTCTAAGCCCTTCGTGTATGTGTTCTTTAACCCTTAAAATACTTCTGTAAAGTAGATGCAGTGGTTCCACTTTACAGAGAAAAAAGTTGAGGTTAGGTCATTTGCCCAGATACACAGCTAGGAAGTTGTCCAGCCAGGATGAGAGCATCTGTTGAGTGACACCAATGCCCTGGCTATACTTTTTTGTACCTTGACAGATTTCTAAAAGGGATGAAATTGTGAGGTCATGAGATGTAGAAAGATGAATAACATGTTGTGTTTTCTAGTAGCTCATGGTGTTAGAGAAAGTCAAAAGTTCTATAATTAAAGACAATGCTTCGTGAGCCCAGATCAGGTTTTGACAAATTGCCTCTAGCGCAGGTTTTTTGAATCTTTGCACTTTGAATATTTTGGTCTAATTCTTTGTTGGGAGCAGGGGGAGTTGTCTTTTGCAATGTATTTATTTTGGTACTTGGGAATTGAATCCGGGGTGCTTTACCACTGAGCCACATCCCCAATCCTTTTTTTATTTTTTATTTTGAGACAAGGTCTCACTAAGTTGCTGAGTCTGGCTTTCAACTTGTAGTCCTCTTGCCTCAGCCTCCAGAACCACTGGGATTACAGTGTGTGTCACCATACCCAGGTGCAATGTAGTGTGTCGTGGTATATACATGAGAGATACCAGTAGCTCCCTCATCACACACATTTGTGACAACCAAAACTATCTCCAGACATTGCCAAAATTGTCTTTAAAACTGCTACTATAGAATTAGTGAACACTTATCAAAGGTGACATGAATGGGATCTTGGGGGTGAATAGAAGTCACATTCTAGATAGAACCATATGTGTAAAAGCATGGAGATGTGGGCTGGGTATAGCCCTGTGATAGCTTACTTACCTTGCATACTTTGTATGCATGAGGTCCTGGGTTCAATTCCCAGTTCTTAAAAAAAAGAAAAAAGCAGGGAGATGTGAATCAGTATGTTATATTTGGGAGGCAATTCTGTGATGGCTGGAACTTAGGGTTTCTGGAAATTGAGGAGTCAGGAAGTTGATAAATGAGCACTCAGTTGTATATGTTATACTAAGGATAGACTTTCTTCTGTATGTAATAGGGAGCCTCTGTATCACCTGAGCCTCTGTATCAGAGGGTTGCAGGTGAGTGACAATCTGGTGATCCACGCTTTATATAATTGCCTTTTTTACTTCCTTGTATTTTCACTAGAGTTTAGGTTCTTTGAGGGCAGAGACGTATTTATGCCTCTTTTGTTCACCATTGTATCCCTAGCACCAATACCATGATACCTGGCACAATACCGGGAAGCAGGCAGGACAAAAATAGGGAATTTATAGATGTGAAAAGTCTCAGAAGGGGTTGTAGTGGCCATTAGAATGGATTTGGAGATCTCCATAGACAAGAGGAGTAATTATGTAAGGGCCCCAGCCACTGGACTGTGAAATCCATTACTACATTTGACCTGTAGCATGGCTTTTCATAAACTGTTACCAGTCAGAGACTGGGTTCAGCAGGGATATTAAGATATGCCTTTTTTAAAGAGACATGGGATTCTTTTGGCAGTTAGTTGACTTTGGCCTTAGGACTCCCCACTAGCCTTGCTAAACCTCCCTTAAACTACCTGGCAGTCTTGGGTATTTCTTCCTGAACATTCTTCACTCACGGTCAGATTTTCCTGAGTCTGATGGCTCTCCCAGCCTTCTCCAGCTCCCTTCCCATTTTCCACATTCATGTGTTTTAACTCTGATAAAATCTTTCCAAATTTAATCCCATCTTAATGTCTGCTCCTTCAGGGACCTGGTTAACACATAGATTAAGTAATTTTTCAAAAGGGCACACAGATATTAAGTGGCCAAATCAGTTCTATAATCTAGAGTTCAGTTCTCTTAGTTTATACTTCTAACCAATATATGCTGTCCTATTGTAAGACAGTAACTTATGACACTTCTGGCATTTGTTTCTCCTAGCTAGTACTTCAAGTATGATAGTTAAATAAAGTACTTTAATTCTGTAGTTGATTATCAAATCTTTAAGACTCTATGATTCCAGATTTCAGTCCAGTTAATTTCTATTGGTTATTGCTTGACATATTGATGGAAGATGGCATGGCAATGAGGAAAATACAACTGGCAGTTCATGTTTGGTTGAAGATATATTCTGATATCTTTTAAAATGTCTAACTTTGCAAACAGTAATTTTCTTAGGTCCCTTTACTTACTGGTATCTCTATCACTATCTCTTCCACTTTCTCTTCTATGTCTTTTTCTTCAATTTTAATTCATTTTAATTCATTTGCTAGAGATACACATTTGCTATACACAAGGACAAAATAAAGACCAGTAAAGCTGCACTGGAATTGGATGTGGATAGTTACCAGACACATTCAGCATATTGGTGATTTCTTGATTACCTTCTTCACAGCTCATAGCTCTCAATTATATTTCAGCAAAATTAAAGATTATATTACATCAACATTTTGGATTGTTTTTGGAGAGTTACGTTCTTCAGTGCTAAGTTCCCAAATGTCCTATGTATTTTCTTGGAGACCATTTGGTGTATAGGAGGGAAAACGTTATTGATGGCCTCATACAAAAATAATTTAGTTTTTTCTCTTTAGCATATAAAATGTAGAACTTACCAAGTTTTTGATTAGAGATCTTAGAAATATGAAACAGTATGTATTTAGAAAAATAAATACTTTAAATTTTTTGTATTTTTGTTTTGTATCCAGTAGAAGTAGGAAGGGAAGGGATAAATGAGAGACCTATAATGAGGAGAGACATAGCAGAAAGTCTGGTAAATGACTGATTAATCAATCTGTGCTCAGAGTTCCTGAAATAATATAATTGTCAAAAGTTAGAGAGAGTACTCTGGGATATCTGGAGTGGCCTCTCTGGATGGAAAGTATTCCCTGAACTGCATTCGCAGCCTGAGGCCAAATTCCAGGTCCTGCCAGTTTTCCTAGTCTTTATTGGTAGGCTTGGTAAATATATCAGCTTTTGAGTATAAGATCTCCCTTCAGGTTTTTATTTAGTGTGCAGTTTCTTCTGACTAGAACACTACCTGACTTTCTGCTCTGAATAATACTTATTAGTCTTAAGTCCTTATTCATTTCTTTCCTGGAGTTTTCCTTGGCTAACGGATGATCAAGTGCTCTTCAGATGTATCCCATGCACCATCATACTTACAGACTTATCTGCACCACAGTCTTACTTTCCTCATTACCTCCTCATAGAATCAAAAATCTGAACTTCATATTGAAAACCAACATCTGTGGTCTGGATCCCATCCCCTTGCCTTGTTGTTTGAAGAAAAAACACTCCCTTGCTAGTTTCTTCCCAGCAGTTTTTAAGCATGAAGTTACTTTCATTTTACAGAAACAACAGCAAAAACCTCTGTACTTTCCTCCCATCTAGGAACCAAACTTGTCCAAAGAATTATCTACTTACAGGTTCCATATCTCTACTGATAGTTACTTCTTAATCTGCTCTAGTTCCCCCCCTCCATGCCACCCCTTAGCAGTGAAACCAAGGTCACCCATAATTTTTAAGTCTTTATCTTGACTTACTAACAGCAATTAACAGAATTGCCCTCCTCTGCCTTCTTAAAAAATTTCTTTCCTACTTTTATTTATTTATTTTTTGCTATAGTGATACTTCAGTTCTCTGATTTCCATTTTAACTTTTTGCCCCTTCTAAGTCTTGTTTTTGTTTATTTCTTTATATTCAATAAAAATGTATTGAGTTGGGGCCTCAGACTGGGTGGCACCTGAAACCAGGGGTCTTCCAGTAGATGTTTGGTGAAATTGAGTCAATGAAACTGTAACCACTGAATTGAAGAATGTAACACAGGTCCATGGAACAATTACAGTTGTAGATGTTGGCATGAATAAACATCTTAAAGCTGTGAAAATGACCCCAAAGAACAGAAAACAGCTGGAAAATTGAGTATTCAGGGAAATAACATTCAGTACTTTTTTCTATTAGACAGCTTACCTCTGGATACACTACTTGTGGATGTTGAACCTAAGGTGAAATCTAAGAAAAGGGAAGCTGTTGCAGGAAGAGGCCAAGGCCGGTATAGAGGAAGAAGATGTGGCCGTGGATGAAAGTGTGGGACAGAGTTTTCTATTGACATATCAAATTAAAATTTTAGTAGTTTCTTGTACATTCATGAAATTAACAGTGAAAGCTAGGCAATTCCATTCTTAAATGATCAGTGTTTAAATTAGTTTGTTTTTGTGGTGCTAGGGAGTCAAACCCAGGGCCTCACACACACTAGGCAAGTGCTCTACTGTGAGCTCCACCCCAGCCCCAGTCTTTAATTTTTTTAACTGATTTTTTTTCAAAGCGTGTATACATGGAATATATATCTCTATTTCACTTGCATTAAATATGCCTTTTATTGCTTTATTCTGATTCTATTGCGTGAAACCTACCTATTGGTGAAATAAGTTATTTTTGGCATTTAAGAAATTAAAGTCCTTATGGAATGGGTATCTAAAATTATTTCTCCTTTCCTCAGTTTTACTTAGATCCTCGATGAAAGCCAATAGTCATCCTAAATCAGAAGTCATTGATTTTGTTGTCATTGTTAATGTTTGTTTGCTTTTCTTTAGCTTTTTTGTAGGTTTCTTGAGTTGAAACTCTGTTAATGTTTCCTAGATTTGTGAGCAGCGTTGAAATCTGTTAGTGCAGAATATAGCTAACAAGGGCTGCCTTTATCAAATACTTTTATAAGGAGTCCTTTAAGAACAAAAGGAAAAGTAACTTTTTGATAGCAAAATAATTCTAACTTTTTAAGAATTTAACCTTCATTTTATTAGTTTGTTTTTCTGTGATGCAGAGGATCAAACCCAGTGCCTCACCCATGCTAGGTAAGCACTCTACCACTGAGCCCCAGCCCCAGCCCTCTAATTTTTAATAAAGATTTTAAATAATTGCTTATATGGTAAACTTAGAGAAAAATATGTCTCAGTAGATAACAGTTCCTTGTAAAACTTACTATCATTTGTTTACATGGTAAGGAAAAAAAACTAATGTTGAGGATGGTGGGGAGCTAACCTATTTTCATTATTTATGATACATATTTGGGTTTTAATATTTTAAACAACGAAATTTTCTACAAAGATTATTACTTAACATAGCCACTTTAAACGGTTACATAAATAAGACAGCAAAAGCCAGGGGTGTGTGTGTGTGTGTGTGTGTGTGTGTGTAAGAAGTTGCTTTTAAACCTTGTGGAAATCTATTTTTTCTCCTCTCCTCAAGTAAGTTCAGATACTTCTTGATTATTCCCATTAAACATCTGTTCTTCATCAGTCAAAAATTGATTGAGTCACTAATACATGATAGGTACTTTCTGAGTGATAGATATAATGGTGCATAAGACATGTAATTATTGCTGTAGTATAACTTACCCCCACGTTAATGTTCCTGGGGTTCTACCTGGACTCTTTTCCCTTTTCACTCTCTAAACTTTCCAGTGAGTGGTCTCACTTCTGTAACTCAGTACCCATCAGTATGCTCATGACTGACTCCCACATTTACATCTCTAGCCCAGACCTCTCTTTCAGACTCTAGGACTGACTGCCTCTGGGCATTCCCACTTTAATGTCACATTGGTACCTCAAATATAGCATGATCAAAAAGGTACTAGGTTTCTATTTGCCCTCGCCCACATTCTTCTCCTAGGCTCCTTATCTCAGTGGCTTCTCCCTCTCCTTTGTTTTCCCATATTTGTCATTCATCAGTTTAAAATACTCTTCATGTTTACATCTTTCAATTCCTACAGCTGCTTTTTTCATTTTTCTCCTCCACACTAAGTGAGCTACCCCTACTTTATTTCTCTCTTAATGTCCTCTCTTCTGTTAGAATTTTATGTGCTCTTCTTAGTACTTAGAAGGCTGCCTTTCTGCTCACTCCTCCTGCCACATACCCTTTCACCGTGTTTTCCCCGCTAATTACTGCTTATCTACCAAATCTTAATTTTGATATCACTTACTTGGAAAATCTTCCCCTAATAGTCCTTTCCCAAATCCCATTTGAGTCTGTTTCAGAAAATAATAAATACTCTCCTCAAAAGATCAGTGTGTTTTACTGTGAGACTTGTGGTTATGGAATACTTTTTAGATTCTAATGTTTGGGTAACTAGATTTCTAGTTGTGAAGGCCTTTAGTGGCTTTTTTTATGGCCCTCAGAGTTGCTACTGTGGTTCAAAAGAAGAAAAATGAGAGATGAGGACTTGATGAATAGTTAAGAAGGGAAGAATTAAAGCATCATTTTTGTTTCTTAGTCTTATTAACAATCAGATAATCTCAGGCTATATTTAACTGTTCATGTGGAGGAATAGTGCTGGGGGAGGGGCTCTTGACTTTGAAATACTAATTTTTAAGGACTCAATAGCACATTTCTCTGGAGAGGAGTGATCCAGCCAAAGATGACTTGGCCTTCTCTGTACAAGAATGTATTTCAAGCTTTATTGATCCACACCAGAATAAGAAGCATTTATTTTGTATCAGGATGTATGTAACATTTCATACATGTATAAAATTGAAACAACATTTAACAAAATAGTCCTATTCTTACTACTCATGATGCACTCTGGTATTTAAAATTCCATTCTGTTCTCTTCATATAAAACAATACTTATTGCACCACTGTGTAGATTTCAGCCATAATTGGTTACAACCAACATTTTGAAAACAGTAATATAGAAGTAGCTGGTAGCTTGAATCTATTTTCAAACTGTCAGGTTCAACAAGCAGAAGCCAGCCAAGTGAGAGCTGCTGGGTAGAAGGAGGGCATCCCTAAAAGTTACTGAATACTTGTTATATATGCAGCATTGTACCAGGAACTATACTTATATTCACTACCATGTTGTATAATAACATTGCTATTTTACTTGGGGAAATGGGCTCAGAGGTACAAATAACTTGCTTAAAGCCAGATGGATAGTAAAAGTCAGAACTAGGATATTAACCCATGTAAGTTAGTCTTCCTAACTCCAAAGCCCATACATTTGCACCATATCCAAGTAAGTAACATTGCAATATACATGTTAAACTTAGAAGGGAATTAGTGACATTTAGGTGTCTTCAAAATTTTATAGTGGAAAATAACAATAAAAAGCTCCATTAAATGTCAGTTGAGACAGGCATAAACATTGACAAACAGTTAAATAGTGATAGATTATATTGGCTTTCCAGAGAGCTTAAGTCTTCATGCCTCTGCTCATCCAAGAGGTAGAGGTAATATCCTTAAGGCTGAGATATATGGGGTTTTCTTGTTGGTAAGGTAAATGAAATGTTCAGAGGCTTTACTACTGCACCAGAGCAGATAATAAGGCAATTAGAACTGTTAAATTGATGAAACACCAGACTGGGATGAATTATATCATGAATTACAAAGAAACATGAGATTTTACGGCAACTTTTGAGACCTAAAGAGGAAAGATATATCAGTAAAGTGAAGAGAAATTGATAGTTAAACTTAACGTGCTAGATTTATTGACCTGAACAATCCTACTTTAAAGCATTTTAGGGCTGGTCTCAGAATATTTTATCAGCTTTGTAAATAAGTGAGAAAAAATTGCTTATGCTGATAGTTTAATTTCCTCTGTTAATAAAGTGAATTTAAGATGTATTTCTTCCTTTCCATTTTTTTGAGCCATGACATATCATAGAGATCATCTAGTCCAACCCCCTCATTTTATAAATTTGAACTGTAACCTACCAAAATTACAGTTTACCAAAGATCATATTAACAGAGTAGTCAAGAGTTGAAACTAGAACTCAGGTTGCCTGACATTCCATCGTTTAAACTTTCATTTGACCTGAATAGGAATGTTGATAAATAATGTCTTACATAAGCTGCCTATGGATTATTATACTATTATTATGGATTATTATACTATTATTATTATTACATCATATAAAATAATCCCATTACTAACACTTAAGTAATGAACTTTTGCCAAAGATAACCGGAAAACAGCCTATCTGAAGATAGGCTGGCCTTTTGTGTTTCAGTAAGGAATGGCTGCTTGTTTTTTTGTTTTGTTTTGTTTTGTTTTGTTTTAACCAAAGTTTTTGGTCCATAAGTCTAAGATCTAGGTGTACATGACAATATATACAGAATACAGAATACTGAGAAACATGATCTTTTTCATATTTTTGTCGAAAAATTTCCAGGAATGGCTCTAATTACTAGTTAAACAACTGGAAGACTTTTCAATTATAAGCTGTTTTCTTTTAGGAAACTTTTTGGGATGTTATTCTCATATATTCCCAAAAGCCTTTACTGAGTTCCAGAAACCACACTTATGCCTTTAGTTTAAGAAGACACATCTAAATTCTGTCATTTTGATTATTCAATGTTAAATTTCTAATAACCATCATCTGTATGATATTTAATACAATTGCTCAGAATGAGTATTGAGATACTATTTGTGCAAGTAATTTAATTACAAAGCATTGTATGGATCTATTAGTATAAAACTATTTAGGTCACAGTTACTTGGAAAAGAAATTAGGAGAATTAAAGTTCTGCTTAGTGAGTTGTGGCAGGCTTCCTGGAAGAAATGACTCTTAAACTAGGTCCTGAGCAAGTAGTGAGATTAAGAGACAGGGATAGGGAAAGCCCATTCTTTCCTCTTAGCAAAAGAAACAAGATTAAAAACCTCCAAAACTCATTTAAAAAATGCATAGGACCTTATGACAGTAGTGTAGAATGCATGGAGCGTGTATTGAGAATACACACAGAGGGTTTTAATGTTCTGAGAAGTTTGGGATTCAGTGAGCATTGTTTCTGTTTTCTTGCTTATTTGTGTAAACAAGAGAATTCTAGTGACAGTTTGAAGGCTACAGTGTGGAAGTAAAGAGATGCCTGTTTCCTAATTGTTTCATGCTTTTTTTTCTTCCCAGTTTGATTTTTAATTTAGAATCAGGTTAATCTCTGATGGACTTTAGCTACATGCTATGTAGTAGTGGTTATCCACTCGATGTTTATTTGAAATTAATGAATTTCTGCATAGGAAATTTCATTGAAGTAAAAGCAATTTTGTGTTTTCTTTTTTGCAAACCTGTGAATGGGGTGTCTAAAACTGGTCTCCATGTTTTTCAACTGCCAACAGCTATTTAAAATGCACATAAAGTATGCACAAAATAATGGAAGAGCGAACAATAAGCACATGGGTGTTTGAAGGAGAAATTAAGCAAAATAAACTTCAATGCTTTTAGTGAGTTTTAATTTTTAATAGACCCAGCAGCTCAGGAAGCTGAGACAGGAGGATTGCAAGTTCAAAGCCATACTCAGCAACTTAGTAAGGCCCTAAGGAACTCAGCAAGACCGTGTCTCTAAATAAAATACAAAAAAGGACTGGGGATGTGGCTCAGAGGTTGAGTGCCCCAGGGTTCCATCCCTGGTACCAAAAAAAAAAAAATTTAAAAGTAGAATTATGAAATTAATAAAATGATGAAAATTGGTATCTAATTTCCACTAAAATGGTTAATTTGATTTTAGAAAAATAAATTTAATTAAAATAAATTCAAGTTACTTATAAATATAGACTGAAAATTAGTTGAATCATACCAAAGGTAATGATAGCATTACATTGAATTAGGGGTAGTAGTCTGCCTTGTGCCATAGGTGTTGATGTTAATTATGGCTTTGTTTAAATCATTAATTACCTGGAAGCAAGTACAAGAAAATCCACAAAGAATGCTAAGTTTGGATTGTAATTAGAACAGAGAACTAAAAAAAGCTAGGGTGATAAGGCATGCTTAGGTACATGAAGACAGTGAAATTTACTTTGAAAAACTGATTCCCTTGAGGGGAAATGGAGCAGATTTTTGCATTAAAAATGTTTTGTTCCTAATTTGGCATCTGTTGATCTGAATAAAAATGGAGCACAAGCTTTTAGAGCCTGCCTTTTATGTTGTGGTTCTTTGTATCTGTTCAGGATATCAATAAGCCGAAATCTACTTATAATATATAAAACCTAGACATATGATTTCATAGGACACAAATACCCTTTGTTTATAGAAAAAAATTTAATTGAAATTCAGAAACAGCGAACCTATAGTCATTTTCCTTGGGAAGAAATGTTTTTAGTAATATTCTAGATCACTATTTGGGAAGGCAGTCTTGTTTTTTCTTTAAAAGTAATTTAAACAAAAATCATTGTAAGAAAATTCCCTGTCAGTAATACCCTGAATATTCAGTTAGTGCCTCTCATTTCTTCCAGAAAGTTTTTCTCTAAGAAAACCCCCACAAATAAAATTGTTAACTGTCTTGCCTTTTACCTACCATTCAAGAAAATTTTTTGAAAATCCTTTTTTATCTACATAAAATCTAGATGCCATAAAGATAAGATTGATAGATTTGACTAAAAGTGTTGTACAGTAAAGTTTCTCCTGGGAAACATCAAAAAAGGAAGAAAAATCAAAGTAGAAAGAAAAATGAAAAATTGTGGGAAGTATTTACCTTTTATATGACAGACAATAGATAAAGACCCAGAATATACACAGTACTTATAAATTAATAAGAAAAAGAACACCACTCTAATGCAAAAATGGGAGAGAATATAAATTTGCACATAGAAAATATCATTGGATGGCACATCTAGAGAAGATATTACAGACAAGGGCATAGATGTGTGTACACTGTTTGTTCATTATAATACTGAAAATTTAGAAATAATTTAAATGTTCATGAATAAGATAATTGTTTAAATGTACCAGTCAATGAAACAGTAGGTAGTCATTAAAAATACCTGATATAGGAATGCATGCATTGACCATGGCAGGGGTTTTACAGCCTATTGAAACTATACTGAAATCAACCTAGAGAAAGAGAGAGAAATATTCAGTAAGTAAAGTAGTGCCCCATATTTGCAGTTTTGTGTTCTATTATTTTAGTTACTTGTGGTCAACTGTGGTCTGAAAATATTAAGTGAAAAATTCCAAAAATAAGCAATACATAAGTTTTAAATTGTACACTGTTCTGAGTGGCATGATGAAATCTTATGTTGTGCTGTCCCACCTGCATCCTGCCCAGGAAACAAATAATCCCTTTGTCTAGCATATTCATGCTATATATGTTACTTGTCTATTAGTCACTTAATAGCCATCTGGATTATCAGATCACCTGTCACTGTACTATAAGTTCTTCTGTTCAAATATATTTTATAGTAAATAATAAAATTTCCCTTATTTTATAGTATTGTCAGTAATGGTAAGGTAGTAATGGTCCCAAAATGCAGGAGTACTGATGCTGCAATTCATATATGCTGGAGAGTGAAATGGTGAAAATTCTCAATGAGGAAAAAAATTGTTTAGGTTGCTAAGATCTACAGTAAGAATGAATTTTCTATCCATAACATTATGAAGAAGGAAAAAAATTCATGCTAGTTTTGTAAGGAAAAAAACAATATATGGACTTTGGTGCTCTCCACAATTTTAGACATTTTCTGGGGGTCTTGGAACTTATGCCTTTGGATAAGAGGAGGCTACTGAATTGGATGGATGGATGGAGATGGATGGATGGGTGATTGGAGAATAGGTGAATGAAAGAGTATGGTATAACAGAAAAATTCCAAGATTTCACACTGGAAGATTTCTGTTGTACCCTCCTACTCTGTTGTACAGAGTAAAGAGTACAACAGAGTACAAAGTCCTTTAAAGCACTGATGTTTCACAAATATTTGTACTAAAAGAAACACTAGAACTTATATTAATATCTGTATTAATTACTTGCCATAACAAAATTACTACAAATTGAGTGGCTTAAAACAACCACTATTCCAGTGAGAATAAATTTCTTTTTTTTTTTTTAAGCATATTAAGTTGGCTTTATTTAAAAGTAGTAATACAAACTTCTCCCGAGTGGGAGAAGGGGGGCCATGGCTGATGTTCTGGAATCCCCGAGAAGTGAGTGCACCCTCCATCTTTTATAGGTTAGGTTCTTCTTTTGTTCTGCCCCTTCCTCTGACCCTTATCTCTCCTTCCTGCCCATATGGCAGTGGTGACACAGCAAAAAGGTGAGGTGCGAATGGCAGGGGGGAAGGGCCACTTCTACACTGGAGAATAAATTTCTTAAAGCTAAGTCTGAAATCAAGGTGCCAGCCAAAGGCCTGCTCCCTGTGAAGGCTTGGGAAAGAATCCTTCTTTGCTTCTTTTAGCTTCTGGTAGTTGCCACTAATCCCTGGTGTTCCTTGGCTTGCATTGCATAACTTCAATCTCTGTTTTCATCTTCATATGACTTCCCTTCTTACATTCCTTCTCAGGAAACCTACCAGTCATTGGATTTAGGGGCTGTTCCAAATATTTTATATATTTATATTATTTTATATATACATACATATGTATATACACAAACACATCTAATATAACCTCATCTTAAGTAATTATATCTGCAAAGACAGAATTTTCAAAGTAGATTACAATCTAAGATTCTAGCAAGAAATGAATTTTGGGCAACATTCAATCCAGTGTAACATCTCAGCTGAACACAGCTTCGAGAATACAATCTTTGTGAATATACAAGCTTTCAAATTTTACTTTTTAAAAACATCACAATTATTTCAGTGTAACTATACTAACTGGAAACATTTATAAAATATTTTTTATGCTGCTATCAAAATTTAGGGATACATTAAAATTAAAATACCAACCAAAAAAAACTGAAGGTAAGATTTAATCTTGGGCTTGGGGTTATGGCTCTCAGTGATAGAGTGCTTGCCTAGTACACATGAGGCACTAGGTTCAATCCACATCACCACATAAAAATAAGTAAAACAAAAAGGTATTGTGTTCATCTATGACTAAAAATAGTTTAAAAAAAGATTTAATCTTAGAGAATAGGATAAAACAGCACTTTATATGTTATAATGAAGGCACACAAAGATATCTTAAAGAGAATGTAAGTTATAATATAACTGTACTCTTAGATGATTGACATACATTTCCAAAAAGAGATTATGTTAACATAAAGGAAGAGTTGTTCAATAATAAAAGCAAAGTATAATTAAAATGAAACAGCAAATATTGGTTTTATCCATCTAAGCATTGTCCAGGAGACAGAAACTTCTGATTATACTTTTTATAGTTAAGAGCATCTTGTCTCCTGAATGTAAATCAATAGTTATTGAACTTTTACTCTTAAGCTGTGTCACTTTTTGTCCCCCTTCCCAAAGAAATCTTTTGTAGATCCCAAGCATATGAAACAGTTAACAAAAACAAATGATATAGAGCCTCTGAGATACCTGTTTGGAATGCTTATGCTCCTGGAAAGATAGAAATCTACTTTATCTATGAAATATTCTGTGTAGCCATTCTTTGTCTGAATTCACCAATCAACTTTCTAATAAGGCTATAGTTTTTCATGTAAGTCTGCACATCATATGAGAGTAGACTGTCTGAATGGAAAAGACTTTCAGTGTGTATTATGCTTCTCCTTGTTTGTTAAAAAATTGATATTCTATGGAATATTACTCAGCCATAAAGAAGAATAAAATTATGGTATTTGTAGGTAAATGGATGATGTTGGAAACTGTTATGCTAAGTAAGATCAGCCAATCCCAAAAATCCAAAAGCTGAATGGTCTCTCTGATAAATGAATGATGATGCATAATGTGGGGGGG
>JAJEJO010000936.1:22117-39316 GCA_020662805.1 Glaucomys volans | reverse complement strand
TTCCTTCTTGCCTTCCTGCCTGCTTTCCTTCTTGCCTTCCTGCCTGCTTTCCTTCTTGCCTTCCTGCCTGCTTTCCTTCCTTCCTTCCTTGAGAAGGTCTCACTAAATTACTTAGCCTTGCTAAGTTGCTGAGATTGACCTTGAATCCTCCTGCCTCAGCCTCCTGAGTTGTTGGATTGTAGGTGTGTGCCACAGTGCCTGTATGACATACCTTTTGGATCTAAATTATATTTAACAATTTTGGAAATAAATTAAGAATAGTAATGGTACAGATGCAGTTTGTCCAGTATAGTGCTATTTATCTACTATCCTTTCAGTTCTTTGCTTCTTTTAATGCATCTATGATAGAATTGGCTTTTGTTTTTTTTCTTTGGAACTGTATCATTGTTGTCTCATATTAAACTTGAAGATAGCCTAGCTCTTTATCCCATGAACTGCTCACAAACCACCCCTACTTTGTCTAGTACTTGTACAGTTGTATTTTTATACAAAAAAAAAGCATACAGAATTTTCCCATCTGTACTTCCTTCTGTTTGTCTCATATTTAGCCAAACCAATCACTATGAAAGGCTTCTAGTAAACAATATCACAAAAATTGTAAGATTGAGAACAGAATTCTGACATTGACAGCTCAAGTTGGGAAGGGTATTATTTTAGCAAGGGTTAATGGTAGGCTAAATTTTCAGCCTGCCTCAGTTGCTGGTGGGACATCTAAATAGAGATATTACAAAGGCAGTTAGAGATATGGGTCTGGACAGAGGATAAAAAGTCAGATGTATAAAAATTTGTGATTTTAGGTGGTAATTAAAACTGTCAGTGTTTTGTATGGAGATGAAGTGGCTATGGGAGGAGCTTTAGCTTTCTCATAAACTCAAGCAGAAGCTATTCATGATGTCCTTAGCCTTTCAGTAGTGTATACTTTTTAAATTCACTGACATTTCAAAACTTTTTAGAGAGTCAGCTTAAAGGGCTAGTGACATAGCTTTATAGTTGTGTTTTTTAAATTCTTCCTGATATTTATTCATTTATTAATCCCTAAGCTTTTTAATATTAAAAAAAATATTGATTCTGGATTTGGTATGTGTCCTTTTGAGGCAGGTAGAGAGAAACAGGGAAGTAAAAAAGGGATTGTAAGTTTTAAACATTAAATACTCTATGAACAACCTCACAAGGCATGCTTTCCCCAAGACATGAATTCTTAAAAGGATCATAAATCAGTTAATTAGTGCCTGTGTATCTTGTTAGCTTACATAGTGTATTTTTAGACCAATTCAGTAAAGCCTAGAGAGAGAGATTGTTAGAGACCCATAATGTGGGTACAGTCCACATACCATCCACTAATAAAATAATGTCAACCCTAAGATTCTGGGAAGAACCATACCACTGTGGCACAATCTGTGATCCAAAGAATCAAGCTCATTAAGCTCATGCTACCTGCATGTACCTCTCATGCTCACCATTTACAAAGTTTCTTTTAAAAGAATAGCCAGGGACCCCAAAAGTGCATCTTACTCTTTAGTGCTGGCACTCCCTCTCCCTTTGAGGTCCTATGCTGCTTTATGACTTGCTTTCCTGAATAAATCTCTTCTTGTGCCTCTTTTGATGAGTCCTAAAATTCTTTTCTGTGGTGTATTTCAAGAACCTGTCAGCTCTGAGTTGAGGTCCCCTTCTCTCTTCTGGAGGACCTCCTTGGAACCCTATCTGGTGAAAATTTTAGCTGATTACAAAATTTGTCTTGTCTAACTTTATTAAAATTAATTAAAGTATATATTCTACTTGAGCAGTTAATAGAACTTGAACCATCTCCAGTTTAATTAATTAATAGATACTGGGAGATTATAAGATAACAAATACCATCAAATTAAACATTCATTTTCTTTCATTTAGGCTACTCACAAAATTGATGTTTCCAGTGGTAGGAACTCTGTGGCTGGGAACCAGGGAAGATCAGGGAAGATAGGTTACCTTTTTGCTGTGTCCTTTTTTGTGCTCCTCAGTTTTTGAACCATGGAATGATTTTACTTTGGGAACAGGAAAAGAGATTTAAGTTTAAAATTTTTTTTATATGTTTTAAACATGATAGTTTGGCATGGTATTAAGTGTTGATGCTTGAAATTATGTCATGATTTAAAATCCCAATTTCACCATTTTCTTGCCAACTGACCTTAGATAAATCATTTCTCTTTGAATTACAGTTTCTCATTTGAAAATGGAGATAACATTATGATAAAATGGAGATAACATAATGGGTAGTCTACTTACCTTACAGAGTGATTTTGAGTTCATTCAGTAAACATATCTGTGAGCCACATACTCTGCTAGCTGCTGATATGAGGCACTTTACCTTTAAGGGCACTCACTTTCAAGATTGAAAGTAAACAAAAATTTCAACCTAAATGATGATTTTATATATTTATGTATATATATAATAAATGTGCTATGAATATCCATAGGATCCATAGTGTCAGTTTGGGGAGTGTTAGGGTTGATGGGAGAGTGGTCCACCTAAAAGATAAGGGCATTGGAGTTAGGTTTTGGAAAATGATGAGGGGAAGAGGATGAGGAGGGAGAAGAGGCATTCCACTTCAAACAAACATTTCCAGCCCCATCTCATTAAAGTTTTTAAGTTTTGTTAAAGTTTTTATTAAGAGAGGATACTGTTGCAAATTCTTTAGTTCCACTGACCCCAAAATCTTAAAAAATTATCCGTTGAAGTTTGGGAATAGCAGAAAAAACTCACTTGACTTTATTTTGAGGTATGAGGGGTTGAACCTAGGATCTCACACGTCCTAGGCAAGTGCTCTACCACTTAGCTACAACCCTGGCCATATTTATTTTGTTTTGAGACAGGATCTCAATAAGTTGCCCAGGCTGGCCTTGAATTTAAGATCTTCTTGCCTCAATCTCTCAAGTAACTGGGATGACAGATATGCACCACTGCTCCTGGCTTCACTTTGGGCTCAAACTAACCGTAAGAGGATTAGTAAAGAATGACTAAAGCTGAATTTAAACTACATACATTTTATTACATAGACTGTGAGCCCTAAATCATCAGATTTCAGAGGTGAACCTCCAATTCTTCCATACTGAGGGAATTCTTAATTAATGCAGTTCACATGTGTTTTCCCATGAGAGTATAATTCCCCCTGCTGCATCATAGTTGTAAGCAGATACACTTTTGCTGATGCCATGTTGTTTCCTTTATAGCACTATTAAAAATCTCTCCCAACCCTGCCCCCTCAAAAATGTAAGTTTATAGATGTTACTGCCTAGGTACTTAATTCCCACTCTCCTGCAAGTTATAATTTAGGGACCCTGAAATTTTTTCTTTTACCCCAGTATTCTGGAAGTTACAAAGTACCTTATAAATTAAAAATGTGATTTAAATAGATGATAATATTATTTATTCTGGATATTAAGCACCAGTAACCACTATGATTATTAAAAACAAAAGTTGTTAAAATTTTACATAAAACTGTTTAAGTATAAAACATTAGCCTTTTGTACAAAATTTATATGGAATATATCTTCATACAATGAGAAACATACAACTGGGAGTTGTATAGGTCATTTAATCTTTATTTTCTTCAAGCCTATGTATGGGAAGAAAAAGATAAGGTACCTCAATTTCTAAATGATTTATCAGTTTAAAATGAATTAGTCCAAAGTAGGAAAAGTGTTATTTCTTTACCTATAGAACCATCTCATGATTCTGTCACTTCAGATGCTTTTAGTTTCAACCAGACTACATGTGATTTAAACTGTAAGAATATTTGTTATCTCATGCAAAGAAATCTAGAGGTAGGGTACTTTAAAGAATTAGTTAATTTGGTGGTTCAGTGATATGATCAAGGACTGGAGTTTTCTGACAACACAGAATGACCTGTCCTTTAAACTGGATTTCTTCCCGGTCCCACAGACCTGTCACAATTGGCAGGTATCATATAGAGGTGACAATGTCCAGGAGAGAAAAGAAATTATATTCCATTGTAAGAGCAATGGTGACCTTCTTAGAGCCTGTTTTAATCAGCTTTTTCACTAGTGCTACCAAAAGACCTGACAAGAATAACTAAAATAGTAAAAGTTTACCTGAAAGCTCAAAGTTTCAGAGGTCTCAATCCATAGATGGGTGACTCCATTCCTTGGGGCATGAGGTGAGGCAGAACACCATGACAAAAGAAAGTGACTGAGGAAGGCAGCTGGGAACATGGCACCAGGAAGCAGAAAGAAAGAGCTCTGTTCAGCAAGGACAAAACATAAACACCAAGGCACACCCCCAGGGACACACCTCCTCCAGTTGCACACTACCTGCCTAGAGTTATCACCAAGTTAATCCCTATCGGTTAAGCCTTTTATTACCCAATCATTTCATCTCTAAACTCTTGTCTCACTCATGGGCTTTTGAGGGACACCTAATCTAAACCACAACAGAGCCCCCCAGAAGATATCCCTTATGTAGTTTTGGCCAGAATTAGGTTACTTGCAGATGCCCAAGCTATCACTTAGCAAAGTATGACCATTATGATTGATTTCTTCTTTTAAGGACATCACTTCTTGGATGATTATAAACATCCTTTTTTTTTTTTTTTAATAATTTTTTGCAGTGCTGGGGATTGAACCCAGGGCCTTATGCTTGGGAGGCAAGCACTCTACCAACTGAGCTATATCCCCAGCCCTTATAAACATTCTTTTATCAAGTAAGAAACAAAGGAATGCCTGCAGAATAGGCAGCCAACAATGCTTGCCATAATTGAGCACATTTAAACATTTAACACATTCAAATGTTTGAGAATTACTTGAAAAAAATAAAGTATATCACTTGTGGTTAAGGGTATAGATTTTAGAATAAAACAGTTCTTTGACACTTAGTAACTGTGAGAATATGAACAAGCAACTGAAACTCCATGAATTTTAATTTAGTTATTACTAAAAGGAGAATTGTTATAGTACCTAGTTTACAGGGTTCTCTTGAGAATTAAATGACACAATGTATTTAGCTTACTTGGCTTATTGTAAGTGGTTGCTATGTTAACTGCTTTAAATCATTTTAATTTTAGCTTTTCTTGAATGTTTCAAACTTTTGCTGATTTTGTTATATATTTTTGTTATAATGCTTCATAAGATGCCAAGGTCATAACTAACCCTTCTTGAGTTATAACTATTGAATTTCACTAAACACCTGGTTTTGGGAGAATAGATTTGGTTATGGCCTTTGGAAAGGATAAAACCTCAAAAGTCATTTATCCAACCTATGTTCTTTAGTGTTGCTATCTTCAACTTAATTTTCATTAGTAGTATCACCATTTCTATGAAATGCAACCACTTGGATTTTATTCATTTCTAAAATACTAATATATCTTAATTCAGTTCTATCTTAATCGAAAGACTAAAAATATTGTGGGAAGCCATAATTAAGAGACTGTACTTAAATAAAGTTCTAAGTATTAAATGCAATAAACTACCAAAAGATCTGTTCATATTAGGCCCCCAATAAAAGTTTATTCTTTTCCTTCATCTCTCAACATTAAAAATCTCAAAAGTGTTGTTTTTTCAGAAACAGGAGAGCTTATTATCAATTGTATCAATAGAAGAGAACTGCATCTGTCAAGAAAAAAGGAAACCATACTAGGAATTTCAAACCAGGGCTTTAATATAGGGAAATGGTTACTTAGGTGTTACAGTTTTTATGAAAGGCTGAAGCTTCATTGCTTACCAGGTGTACCACTTATGTCATGGTTTTTTTGTTTCTTTGTTTTTTTTGTTTTTGAGAAGTTTTTATTAGACATTCCTTAGGCTATAAACAAACTTTAAAATGCAAATATTTCAAATAAGGGAGGCAGAATATATTTTGCTTGTTGGTCGGTTGAAAATGAATAAGTGGTTTATAATTATTTCACTTTATAGTCTAGAATATAGGATTGTATTTCTCTATGCATCCTACGTTGCCTAAAAAATTGTTCTAATAAATTCTGGTTAAATAGATTCTTTTCTTCATCAATAGCTTCTTATTACAACCATAATCATTGGGGAGGACTCCTGGATTTCCTGATTTTTTATTTTTTTATTTAAAAGAAAAAAGCATGATTTTCTGTAGTCTATCTTCTTACTGTCTCTGTTCCTTAGAATCTGTTCCATTTTTCTTGAAAGCTTCTCCCATATAAGCTCACACTAAGATTTCCTTTTAGACCAGTTGTATTCCAGGCCTACAGCACAGTTTAAATCTTGGAATTTTACCCCCATCATTTGACTGTTACATTATGTTGAACATAGTTTCTTGGTCTCATGACTTCTTGATTTTCATTTTCAGTTTGCTGGGTATATTCTAAAGCAAATTTCTCAGGGGGCATAGTAGACGAACTTTTTGAATTTTTATGTAACTCTAAAAAGTTCTCTTGGCTTACAACTTCTATTAGCTGTATGCATGACTTATTGCCTCTTCCAGATCTTAACTCATGTATTCTTTTTTCAGAGAGGCCTTCTCTGATTATTCTATTCTAAATTGCAGTCCCCCTGTATTACCAATCCTTTCTTATTGCTTTTTCTCTAGAGTACTTACCATATTCTACCTTTATATATTTTTTTTCTTATTTTTGTCTTTATTTCCCTACTAAAAAGTACTGTAAGTTTTGTAGTTTTATTCACTACTGTATCCTTGGTACATAAAGTCATGCCTGGCACATGTAACCCCTCAATAAATAATTGCTAAATGTGTTAATGAATTTTTCCATCATCCTTTATTATAGTTATAAATCCAGGGTTATAAATCATTTTCTCTCAGAACTCTGAAAGGATTACTCCATCGTCTTTTGGTATCTATGTTATTAATGTGAAATATAGTGTCAATCTGATTCTTCTTTCTTTTATAGGTGACCTATTTCTTCTCTTTTTGAAAGCTTTAATTTTCTAGGAACTCTGGAAATTCTTAATGTATATGAATGAGAATTCTTTTCACTGATCCTATTTGACACTTTTAATTAAGACTGCTGATTTTTTTCCCCCAGTTCTGGAAAATTTGATTCTTTAAAAAAAAATTCTTCCCCTACTTTTTTCTTGGACTGTATCTTTTTAGCACAAACTTTAATAAGCATAGCAGAGCTTATGCTAAAAAGATATAAAATGAAAATATTAAATGATGAACTAAAATAGGGGTGATTGGTTTAATATTTATATTTTGTTTTTCACTAAGAATGAATGACCAGCCGGGTGTGGTGGCGCACGCCTGTAATCCCAGCGACTTGGGAGGCTGAGGCAGGAGGATCGCGAGTTCAAAGCCAGCCTCAGCAACTTAGTGAGGCCCTAAGCAACTCAGTGAGACCCTGTCTCTAAATAAAATACAAAAATAGGGCTGGGGATGTGGCTCGGTGGCCAGTGCCACTGAGTTCCAATGGTTGGTCCCTGAATCCCTGGTTCCAAAAAAAAAAAAATGAATGACCAAAGTGGTTTATCACATTAGTAGGAGAAGAAAATGTTATTAAATGATCATTGGTTCATTGGAAAATGGTTTAGTCTAATTTCATATTGTGTACCATAGACTGTAAACATTTTTAATAAAATACTGTGTGTTGATGAAATTCATTGGACGATAACATGGGAATTCCCTAAGTATCGATTAGGATAATGCTTAAATAAGCTGTCATATCTGTGCCATGAAATGCTTTGCAACCAATAACAGCTTTATTTCCAAAGCATATAATGACATTAAAAATGATATCCCAGTTATTTTCATATGTATAAAAATTTCACATGTACATATTGAGAGAAAAAATATAGTGGAAAATACCAATATGTTAATACAGGCTTATTATCCCTTATACAAAAATCCTTTGACCCATATGTGTTTCTGAATTTCAAGTTTTTTAAGATTTTAGAAAGGTATTGTGCATTTACCTAATAGCATCTAGAGGAACACTCTATTCTCAAACACAATAATGTTTCTGGGTGAAATATGTGACTATTCACATTAAGTAGTATACATAAAATCTATAATTTTTATGTCAGTTGAAGTAAAACTTGTGGCTAAAAAGTTTGTGTTGAGCTTAATAAAAAACCTTGTTTTTAGAGTTTTTTGGATTTCAGAATTATGTGCATTTTGGGTCAGTAGGAATTTGAGCAATGAGATTATGAATGATTTTTAAATTTTTTATTGTTTATCTTCCATACATTTATATTTATAGGAACATACATAATATTACAGAAAAATATCTTAGTAACAAGTTTAAAAATGTTAACTGTTCATACTTAAATTTTCTTATTAAATCTTTAGGCTTCCCTAGAAAGGGGAAAAAGGTAAATTCACCAAAAGATATCCATTCATTGATTCAACAAATACTTATCTAATAACTACTATTTTAATAAGCATAGATAAAGATGTTCTACCTTACCAAGGAAATTAGTATTTCAAACCTTGATATAATGCCCTTTCATACTCCTCTGATTGTCAGAATTCAATAATTCTGACAATTCCAGTAGTTCACCAGGATGCCAAAGAGGAGTAGGAAAATTCCTACATTGCAATTTGTACATCAGTTGATAAAATCACTTTGGAAATCACATGTGATTTGGAAATCACATCTAGTGAAGTTCAAGTTGTACATATACTATAAAGCCTCTTAAACATCATGTGACTTGTCATCGATACATTAGTTTCCCTTTTCTGTTTCTCATACTACATCTTGCCCAAGTGTTTTAGTCACTTTAATTTTATATGCTGGTATTACTGGATTCTCACTAACAGGTGATATATTTCCTTTTTTAAGCAGTAATTTTGCTTTTCAATAATTTTTCTTCTCAACCCTTTTTACAAAATGTGACTTTTTAAAAAAATTTTTTTTAGTTGTCGATTGACCTTTATTTATTTTTATGTGCTGCTGAGGATCAAACCCAGTGCCTCACACATGCCAATCAAGCATTCAACCACTGAGCCACAACCCTAGCCCCAAAATGTGACTTTTTAAAACAGTTTTATTTGTTTTGCTATCCCAACAGCCATGCAAAATATTCAGCACCTTTACTTGGCAGGTGTGGCATGTATTTGGGTATCTCTTCAATTTTGCTCGAACCATTGCTGCTGTTTTCCATAGACAAGCACAATGGAATAGGATGACTGGAATTATTAATCAAAATAGTCTGTGGTCCTACACATAAAATCCTCCTCTTCCATTATATATTTCATCAAAAATCACCACATTGGGCTGGGGATATAGCTCAGTTGGTAGAGTGTTTGCCTCACAAGTACAAGGCCCTGGGTTCAATCTCCAGCACTGCCAAAAATAAATAAATAAATAAATAAATAAATAAATAAAAATAAAAATAATAATAATAATAGTAATCACCACATAATTCTTATTTCTCAATTGTGAATCACTTTTGTTACACTTAATTGTTTTATGTATTTCTTTAAACTAAAAATGTTAAAAGGCAATAGTGAAAATTTAGAAATAAATTTTTATTCAGTTTATGGTGAGTGTGTGAAGATAAGGAATACAATATGAATATTACCTAATCCTGTCTTCAAGGACCTAACAAGTAAACTGACTTTAATGATAAATACTAAGAAATTTAATTAGAGGTTGGGTAGAGTGAAGTGGCAATCTTTCAAGTCAGTGATCAGCAACCCATGTGTGTATAAGACCAAATAGAGTAAACAATATTTTAGGTTTTACAGACCACACCATTTGCTTACTCATCTTTACACTCATTGCACGACTAGTCATAGATAATACATAAATGAATGAGTATGGCTGTGTTCCAATAAAACTTTATGGACACTAAAATTTGAATTACAAATAATTTTCCCATTTCACAAAATTTTTAATCCTTTAAAAATGCAAAAACCATTTATACCTCTTAGATCATACAAAAATAGATATCAAACCAGATTTGGCTCCCTGATCACATTTGCCAACCTGTGGAAAAGGTTTTGAATTATAGGATGTTGTGGATTGTGCTGCTCTCTTATAGCCTGTCTAGTTCCAGCTACTTGCATTACTAGGGGAGTTTAGTAGCCAAAAAGGTTTAGAAATATTGAAAGTCTCATTGCTAATCTAGTGAGTTCTGAGTATACCTGATACTCTGAATAATAATCATAATTATATAATGATAATAAAAACAACAATAACAATATTGCATTGATAATATGCAAGATCAAGAACTCAGGTGCTTTTTAGAGGCCAAATGTTAAGGCCAGAGTATTTGGAAAATGGGGAGTTACGTGAATTGGGTAAGTAAATAGCATATGACCCATTTAAAAGAGGCATAACCTCAACTTAGCTCCAGCCTGTAATGAGAATGCAGGACCCATGTTCCCAAATGAAACATTCAAGAAAAGCTAGAAATCAAGACATTATTTGTGTCCCCCTTCCTTCCCACCCTTCTCTTTTCTCTTGTACTCTCTCTCTCTCTTTATTCTTTCTTTTTAATATTGTGAATCAGAACCATCTAGATTTCACTTAAGCAGGCTGGCAATTTGCCTTCTCTGTCCTGCAATTTACTTTCATTATTTAAAAGGAACTTTTAGACAAGTAATATAGTGATACGAATTAATTATTTTACTTTGAATCTCAGAGGATATATGTTTTTTATCTTAGTATTGAAAATTATTATGAAAGTAATTTAAAATTACAAATAAAATGGCAATATATCGTATTCACCTGTTGTGCTTGAGGTAGCAGTACTTGGAGCTTTCTCCTGCACTGACTTTTTGATCACAAACTTTACTTTTTTTCCTTTTTGGTCATAGTTATATTGAGATATAATTCACATGTCACACAGTTCACCCATTTAAAGTCTATAATTCATTACTTTTTGGTATATTTATACTTATGCAACTATCACATCAGTTTTAGAACATTTTCATCACTCCAAAAAGAAAATCCATACACTTTTGCTGCTACCTTTCCAGTTACTGCATCCGACCTAGTCACAGGCAAATACTCATCTACTTTCTGTCTCTGTATTTGTCTATTCTGGATTTATTCTATAAATACCATTATATAATATGTAGCCTTTTATGACTGTCTTCTTTCACAGTAGACTAATGTTACAAGTTTCATCTGTATTCTAGCATAAATCAGTATTTTATTCCTTTTTATTGCCAAATAACATTCTATTGAATGGACAAATCACATTTTGTTTACCCATTCATTGATAAGCAGACTTTGGAGTTGTTTCCACATTTTGCCATTATACATAATGCTGTTGCAAACATTTGTAGACATATGTAGACAAGTGTTTTCATTTCTTTATGGTACATACCTGCAAATGGAATTGCTGGGATTTTAGATAACTTTAATTTTTTGAGGAATGGCCACACTTTTTCAAAGCAACCACACCAATTTTCATTGCCACTGGCAGTGTTGGATAATTCCAGTTTATCTGCATCCTTGCCAACATGTTATTCATTATCTGACTTTTTGATTACGGACATCCTGATGGGTGTGAAGTGTTACCTCAGTGTGGTTTTGTTTTGCATTTTACTCATGACTAATGACTTGTGCTCAGTGCTCATTTGTATATCTTCTTTAGAGAAATGCCTTTTCAAATCCTTTGCCCATTTTAATTGGGTTATTTGGCTTTGGGTTGTTGAGTTATGTTTTCTCTATATTTGGGATGCAGTTCCTTATCAGGTACATGATTTGCAAATATTTGCTCCCATTCTGTAATTCCTTTTGAAGCACACAAGTTTTCGAAGATGAAGGCCAATTTGTCTTTTTAATTTTTCCTTTTGTTGCTTGTGCTTTTGTTGTCATGTCTAAAGTTTGTTGCCTAGTCTAAGGTCACCAAGATTTACCTCTATTTTTTCATCCAAGAATTTTATAATTTTAGCTTTTACCTTTAGATTTTCAATCCATTTTAAGTTGATTTCTTTTGTATATGGAGTAAGGACCAGAGAAAATACATGTTTTTTAACCACAGAAATCAAACCAGATTTACTAGGGATGTAGTTCACTGGTAGAACCTTTGCCTAGCATGTGCAAGCCCCTGAGTTCTATCCCCAGAAGAGCAAGTGCACAAGTGTACGTGTGCGTGCACACACAAAAAGCAAGACAAATTTTAGTACATAATAATTTTGAATATTGTTTTCGCATTGTAAATAGAATATAATGGAACAGGTTTTTAATTTTAAAAATAAGATTTTCATGCTTCGGTAGATTGCACTTGCATTAATTAGGTAGACGGCTTAAGAGCACAAAGATCATGCATTATAGCTAAAGTATTTTTTCCCTTCTTCCTACCCCATTTAGTCTATTAACTTTAGTTTTGTAAGTATGTTTTACATTTACATTGTTTTCTTTGTTTAGTGTGGTTTATATAGAGAAGAAGCTAATTTTCTGAAACATTTTTGGCTTATTTATAGATTGGTCAAAGAAAAAGTGATGTATGAAAAAGAAGCAAAACAACAAGAAGAAAAAATTGAAAAAATGAAAGCTGAAGATGGTGAAAATTATGCCATTAAAAAGCAGGTAAAATTGTATCTTAAATAGTAACAGCTTACATTTTCAGACTACTGTATCAGCTTAATATAGTCTTTATAGCAGCCCTCTAAGATGGTTCTGTTATACTTCTTCCCATTAAACCCTGCATTTAAAGAAAAGGAAACTTAAACACAGACGAAGTGTCCAAGGTCACACAGCTGCTAAGTAGCATAGCTGAGAACCTAAGCATTCTGGCTCTAGAAACTGTATACTAAGCTATACTGCCTCTCTAAGTAATAAGTATAAAAATGGGCTAATCTTAGATATCTAAATTCAGAAATACTTTCTCCAAATTGATGTGAAGATCACCAAAATAAAATATGTATTTCATTTCTCAGTGGCTACTTCTGATTGTGTCTTGACAGATTTTGGTCTCCTTAGCTTCTTGATTTTGGCATCTGCTTATCTCTACCTTAACTCTCACAGTCCCTGCCTGGACCTCTTAAGTGTCTGCCTTTTAGTTTCCTGAATATGCCCTTTCTTCTTTGCTTCTGAAATGCTACTCATATCTGGCATGCTTTCCCTACTCCTTGTTTTACCTTCTTTCTCCAGATTGATACCTGTTAAGCTTGTCCATCCCTTATGCTTCCATAACACCTTCTGTATTACCATTAAAGCATTTTTGAATGTTTGCTGTCAGCTGATACTTATTTCATAATTTCTTGAAAAAATGGAAACTGTCAGGAAACTTCCTCATGTTTCCACCACAAAATCTGTGGGTGCCTGCATCTGTACCCATACTAGTTTCCTTCCTATGAGAGTGGATTATGTGCATTAGCCCTGATTGTAAAACTGTCAGTGATGTTATCATTTCTTTGTTCTCATCTTTCATACCTCAACAGCATTTGATATAAGTAACCACTTTCTCCCTGAAATATTCTTTTTTTTTTTTTTTTTTTTGTATTGGGGATTGAACCCAGGGGTGTTTAGTCACTGAGCCACATCCCTAGCCCTTTTTATTTTTTATTTTGAGACAGGGCCTTGCTAAGGTGCTGAGGCTAGCCTCAAAATTGTGATCCTCCTGCCTCAGCCTCCTGAGTTGCTGGGATTGCAGGCATGTACCACCACACCTATTCTTTTATATAGGCAAATTTGATAGAACAGCCTCCTAATTTTTTCCTCCTGTTTTACTGTCATTATTTTTCATTTCCTTTATTGAATCTATCTCTTTCCACTTATACTTTTATCCAATCCCTCTCTAAGTAATCTCATACCATCTCATAGACTTTAGTATATACCATCCTTTGCCCATTTATTCACTCTCATAGAACTTTTTTTAGGAATATTGAAAATTTTTATTTTTACAGACACAAAGTGAAAAGAGGTATTTACTATGCATCTTATGGCTATGAAAGAAATAAAAGTTAAGCTGGCTACGTGGCTCAGTGGTAGTTTGCCTAGCATGTTCAAGGCCCCAAGTTCAATCCACAGCCCTGGAATCCATAGAGAGCCTTGCTGAGAGGGACTCCCATTTTGGGGTCATTTTCCAGTTCTTGCTGAACAGTAGCACAAAATTTTCTGAGGTCTCAGTCAATAGATAGGCAATTCCATTCCTCTGGGTTCATGGGGAAGTGGATGAAGGTGTTTGAAGGCCTTGATGTGTTGTGAGTTTAGATCTGTGAACATCTCCATTCTGTCAAAAGTCTCTCATCAGTACTGCTGACCTTGTTCTCCTTAAGAACAGCTTGCAGGTACAGAAATGCCTTTGTATGGCCTAATAATGATCTATCCTGTTCCCAGGTGTTGTCATCTCTTAAAGCCAGTTTTCTGTATCTTTCAGCTCCACATGGCCCCTTATATTGCACTTTACTTCAGACATTTGTGGTTCTTGCTTTCCAGATATAGCTTTGGGATTAGACCTCTGAATTTGGGTCCAGAATAAGGGAAAACCTGTTGGAAGAACTGACTGGTAAGGGTTAACTGCTATAGCAACCACACCCACTCCAGTAGAATTTATTAACACTTTTTTTTCTATTTTTTTTTTTTGGAACCGGGGATTGAACTCAGGGGGCATCCGCCAACTGACCCACATCCCCAGCCCTATTTTGTATTTTATTTAGAGACCGGTTCTCACTGAGTTGCTTAGGGTCTCGCTAAGTTGCTGAGGCTGGCTTTGAACTCGTGATCCTCCTGGCTCAGCCTCCTGAGACCCCTGCGCCACCACGCCTGGCTTATTAACATTTTTGATACACCAAGTACTGCTCTAAGCACTCTTTTGGGTACAATATTTTAAAGACAAAAAATCAGAATCCCTACTTGACATTCATTCTAGTGCCACTGACTCCCAAGTTTATATCTATGGATTTGACCACTCCAGATATACACATTCAACTAATTACCTATTTTACGTACCTTCTTGGGTATCCTGAATAAAAGTCTTGATCTTCCCCAAACCCAAGTTACCGCCAAAAAACCATTACTTTCATTTTCTCCATCTCAGTAAATGGTAACTTATCCAGATACCCAAGCCAAATATTTATTGGATTCTTCTTAATACTTCTCTTTCTTTCTAATAATCCTATCAAACCACCAGGTCCTATTTCTTATTCCTTCTACTGTCACCTTTCCAGTCCACTTTACTGTGATGTCTTGTCTGAACTATTGCAAAAACCTCCTAGTTGGTACCCCTCTTTGACGCTTGACATCCTCTATTCCTTTCTACCACAACAGCCAGATTGAGTTCTTTAAAACGTGTATCACATCATTTGCACTACTACTTAAAAACCAATGCATTTAAAATAAAATCTCGATGATGCTCAGAAAAAGGAGAGTCTGAAATATCTTCTACAGATGTGTTAAAACTTCAGTTTTTACCATGTAAATTATGTTCCAGATGGTAATAATGCTCTTAACCCAGACTTAATTCATAAAAATTTATCACTTAAAATCAATTTTTCCTTGGTTATTCAGGAAGAGAAGCTTCTTATTTTCTTGAGCTAGAAGGAGAACCTACCTTCCTCCATGTATGGATAGCATTTCTTCATATGTAAAAGATATTAGTGTGTCCATTATTTCCAAATTGAGGGAGGTTTTGTAAACAGATTTATAGATGCAAAACGTCCCTAGTATGTTGAACTTCATTAACTAACTGCATTTCATGTGGATTTACCTTGAAATGTAAGTTTTTGATTCTTAAAATGATAGTATACACTACTGTTGCACCTCTCTCACTCTAATGCCCCCTGTTGTTTTCCTATATCTAATGAGAAAATATAACATAGTACATACCCTTATTTTATCCAGGTCCTTCTTGGACCCTATCAGACTTATTTTTATAGTCATGAAGCTGGTGGCCCCATGTGTGTGTGTATTTTCATCTTTGCCCTGCTGTTTTTATCACCAGTGTTAAATAAAAGCAAGAATCAATAAGTAGGATTGCTTCAAATTAAAACGTTTCTGCACAGCAGAGGAAACAATAAAAAGAATGAAGAGAGAGTCTGCAGAATGGGAGAAAATCTGTGGTGGTTACTCCTCCAACAGGATATTAGTGTCCAGAATATATAAAGAACTCAAAAACCTTACACCAAATAAATAAATAATAAATAGCCCATTCAATTAAAGGTAAATGAACTAAACAGACATTTCTCAAAAGAAGAAATACAGATGGTAACAGATATATGAAAAACGTTCAACATTCTTAGCAGTCAGGGAAATGCATATCAAGACTAAGATTTTATCTCACTCCAGTTGCAGTAGCATTCACCAAGAATACAAATAACAAATGCTTGCAAGGATGTGGAGGAAAGGTGTATTCGTGTTGTTGGTGGACTGCAAATTGGTATGACCACTTTGGAAAACAATATGAAGATTCCTTAAAAGACTAGGTGTGGAACCACCATATGAGCCAGCTATACCACTCCTTGGTACCTATCCAAAAGAACTAAAATCAACATACTATAGTGATACATGCTTACCAATGTTCGTTCGTAGCAACAAAATTCACAATACCAAGTTACAGAACCAGCCTTGGTACCCGTCAACAGATGAATTGATAAGGAAATGTGGTATGTATACACACTGGAGTTTTGCTCAGCCATAAACAAGAATGAAATTAAGGCATTTACTGGTAAATGGGTGGACCTGGATAGCATCATGCTAAGTGAAATAAACCAGACTCAGCAAGTCAAGGATCGAATGTTTTCTCTCATATATGGAAGCTAGAGAGAGATAAGGAATTTAAAAGAGTGGGGTGGTCTCATGAAAATAGAAGGGAGAAATGTAGAGTAGGGGGATCATGGGGGAAAGAGGAGAATGACAGGAAAGGGAGGAACTGCAAAATGAAATTGACCAAATTATGCTATATACATGTATGAATATAGCACAGTGAATTCCACTTTTATATGTAACTCTAATGCTCCAATTAAAAACCAATAAATAGAAGGAATACTAATAGATTAGAGGAAAGGAACCAGGGAGAGGGTAAGGAAAAGTACTGGGACTTTAAATGGAACAAATTATTTATATGCATTTATGAATTTGTCAAAATGAACCCCATTATTATGTGTAAGTATAATGTACAATAAAAACAGTCTTTAAAAATAACCCTGTAGCTAGAAGGGAAGTTTTAAGTTACATGGAGTGGGGAATAAATGTTTTTGTCCCTTTCTCAAGTAAAATTCTACAAATAATGCACAGGTTATCACAGAACCTATTTTAATTTATGTACTTACCATCTTACAGCAAAACCACTACTTTGTAAGTAAATATTAATTATTCAAGTCTGTGT
>JAJEJO010000936.1:0-22017 GCA_020662805.1 Glaucomys volans | reverse complement strand
GGAGGATCTCGAGTTCAAAGCCAGCCTCAGCAACTTATCGAGGCCCTAAGCAACTCAGTGAGACGGTGTCTCTAAATAAAATACAAAATAGGGCTGGGGATGTGGCTCAGTGGTGGAGTGCCCCTGGGTTCAATTCCCAGTACCAATAAATAGATAGATAGATAGATAGATAGATAGATAGATAGATAGATAGATAGATAGTAAATAAATAAAATAAAATAAAATAAAATGTTAACCACAGACCAGATATGGTGGCACGTGACTGTAATCCCAGTGACTTGGAAGACAAGCTCAATGCCAGCCTCAGCAACTTAGTGAGACCCTGTGTCAAAATAAAAAATAAAAAGGCTGGGGATATAGCTCAGGTAAAGCACCCCTGAGTTCAATCCCTAGTACCAAAAACAAAACAACAAAAAATCATATACTGATTTTGTCATTGACTATATATGCAATGATAAAAGGAAAAAATTCATTTCTTAAGTCCCTTTTACACCAAACCATGTTAAAATTCTCTTATCACAGTGATTGTGGTTTATAACATTTGTTAGATTCATAAGCAGCCTATTACTTAACATTCAAAAATATCATCCTATATCTGATTACAAAACAATAGATTTTTCTATTTTGCTGCTATTACCAACTTGCAGCGTACACAGTTGCAGTTTTGTTTCGGAGTCTCCTGAAAAATTGTCTTTAGCCCAATCTTTCTCATGTTTTGCTTAATTTCCTTTCCTTAGCTTAGCTGTATTATGGCCATTCATGCTTTTCCTTATATACAGTGGGCGTTGTGAGAACTGTTCTGTTCCTGATTTTCTCAGGAGTTTTAAGGTCAATGTGGTTTCTTGACATTTGCTGTGACTCTTAGAAAGTGTTAAGGAATTTGAGCACTGTGTTTTGTGGATTTTCTACACATTTCTGGATATCTTCCTCTTCTGAGCTAAATGCCATACTTGGACACTGCTCACTGCCTTGGCTTTTCTTTCACCTGAGTCTATTTTTCCTGCTTTCTTAGCTCTTCTAAACTGGCTGTAATTTATAATATGCCCCTATAATTCTGTTGCTCTCTACCAAACTTCTTACTTGAAGCGGGTTGCCAGAAATCAGGGGAGGGTCGCCTTCCTGGACTAGGTCTTATTTCCGTTATTTTAAATGAAGTAACTAGGCAAAAGTTCTTAGGACGCTCAGAGGCCAAAACAACAATCAGAGATTTATAGTACTGCCCACCTCTTTTCTGGTGAAACAATTTAATACAACATTCATATATTGCTGCAATTGATATTAGCCATCTGCTACTGATGTCCCTCCTCTTCTCCGCTTTCCCCAGTCCCTAATTAAGGATGGATACAGAGGCCTTTGCCTTTAGTAAGGGAGATATTCTAGTTTGTTTGTTTTTTAATCTATCCTGGAACAGAAATGCTTGGCAGTCAAACATAATCTGTTATTTCTTCTGAGACATGACTCACCCTTTCCCTCGGTGTTGTTACAACACAGACTGGCATAATTTTTGGACAAAGGCTCTTCACAAAAACTTTGCAGTTATTACATGTTCATTAATTGCATTATGTGAAATTTGTCTTTGTGAGAAAGATGAACACATTTTTTATGACTCATTTGAAATATGAGTTTATGTTAGATGTTTCTTTTTCCTAAATATAAAAGGAAATTTTTTCATTAAATATATGGAAAATATTAGGAGAACTCAATGAACAAAGAAGAAATTTACCAGGGGTCTCGCAAGGTTTTTGTAAGAAATAAGAGATTTTTTTTGAATCAATAATAAAAATATTATGAAAAATAATTTTCAGTTATGCAAGAAAATATTTTTGTCTCTTGGTATGTAAGTTTATAAACAGGTTAGAAAACCAGTTGTGGTTTTTTCTTTGTTTGTTTTTTTGCAGTGCTGGGGATTGAACCCAGGGCCTTGTGCCTGCGAAGCAAACACTCTACCAACTGAGCTATTTCCCAGTCCATACACTGAACAAGTTTTGAATTCTGTGAACATTTATCAGTACTTTCTTTCATGAATCATAATTTGTTCTCAAGATTTTCTATTGCTTTTCTAAATGTTGTATAGTTTTGTGTTTTACTTTTAAGTCTTTCTTCCAATTTGTGTTTATCTGCATATAAGGTGTGAGGTTTGAAATTTTTATTTTTGCTAATGCATGCCCAATTATTCTAGCACCAATTATTGAATAGACTATCCTTCCTCCATTAAACTGCCTTTGCAAGCTGGGCATGGTGGTGCATCTCAGCAACTCAGGGGGCTGAGGCAGGCCAATCACGTGTTCAAAGCCAGCTTCAGCAACTAAGTGAGACCCTCTCTCAAAATTAAAACAAACAACAAAACATAAAAAGGGCTAGAGATATGGCTTGGTGATTAAGTACCTGAGTTCAATCTCTGGTACCAAAACAAACAAACAAACAAACAAACTGCTTTTGTATCTTGGTTAAAACAGTTGACATATTTTTGGGGTCCTCTTTTCTGGTCTGTTCATCTTTATCCTTTTAACAGTACGGCACTATCCTGTGTACTATAACTACATGGTAAGCCTTAGTGTTGGAGATACTACGTATTCTCACTTTGTTCTCTTTGGTTTTTCTCCAAAAATTGTTTTAGTGATTCTAGTTCTTTTGCCTTTCCTTGCAAATTTTTAAATAGGCTTCTCTGTGTTTATAGAACACCTTTTGATAGGAATTGTATTAAATCTGTTTACAATCTGGGGATAATTAACTTCTTTGTTGAGATTTCCAACCAATGATCATGACAAGTCTCTCCAATTCATTTGGGTTTGATTTCATTCATCAGCATTTACTAATTTCAGTATCATAGATTTATACATAAGTATCTCATTTTCTTTAGAGCTGTTATAAATAGTGTTGTTTCTAGTTTCAGTTTCCACATACAGTATGTGTGTGTGTGTGTGTGTGTGTATATATATACATATATATGTATTGTATATATATATGTATTGTATATGTATATATATATACATATATATGTATTGGTGTGTTGCTCTGTGACTGGTGATCTCAGTTATTAATTCCAGAAGGGTTTTTTGTTTTTGGTTTTTGTACATTCCTTCTTATTTCTTTTGTCATTTGCAAAGAGGGGCAACTTTATTTCTTCTTTTCAAATACATATGCCTGTTTCTTTTTTCTTTTCTTATTGCACTGGCTACAATTTACAAAACCATACTGAATAAGAGTAGTGAGAGTAGGCACCCTTACATTGTTCCCAATCTTAAGGAAAAAGCATTCAGTCTTCACCATTAATTATGTTAGCTGTACATTTCTTTTACATAGTCTTTATCCAGTTGAGGAAGTTCCCTTATTCCTAGTTTGCTGAGTATTTTTGTCATAAATGAGTGTTGAATTTTGTCAACTTTTTTTTTTTTCTGTGTCATTTGATTAGATCATTTGAGATTTCTTCTTGGACCTGTTCATTTTGCAGATTATATGGGTTGATTTTCAACTATTGAAACAGTCTTGAGTATCTGGAATAAATCCCAATTGATCATGGTATATAATTCTTTTTATATGTAACTATATTCACTTTGCTAATATTTTCTTGAGGATTTTCACATCTAAGTTTGTGAGAGATACTGGGCGTCAGTTTGGGGCTTTGGGAGATTTTTGTTTTGTTTGTTTGTACTGTATTTGGTTTAGGAATTAAGTTAAAACTGGTCTCATAAAATGAGTTGTAAAAGTGCTTCTTCCTCTTCTGTTTTCTTAAAGAATTTGTTTATATTGGTATTAAACCTTTAAGTGTTTGATAGAATTTTCTAATGAAACAGTCTAGGCCTGGAGAGTACTTGTAAATTACATTGTACTTCCTTTAATGATTATATGACTATTTAGATTATTTGGTTGAGTTAGAGTGGGTTATAGTTTTTGAAGAATGGATCCATTGCTTCTAAGTTGTTTACAAGCATTATGAACAATATTATAATTATTTATGGTATTTCTTTATTTTCCCTTTTAGTGGTTGCAGGATCTATAGTGGTATCTTCTATTTTGGTAATGGTCTTGTTGACTTGTGCCCACTAGCCTTATCTTTGTCTTGCTACAGACACATCAATTTAAAAAAAAAAAAAAAACAGGTTTTGTGTTGAGGTTTTTCTGTTGTTTTCCTGTTAAATTTTATTGATTTGTGCTCTTATTGTTGTTATTTCATTCCTTCTGTTTTATGCTTATTTGCTTTTCTTTTTCTGTTTCTTAAAGTAGAACATAGACTTGAGACTTTTACTCTCTCCTAGTGTAAATTTTAGTACTTAAATTTCCCTCTCAGCTTGAGTATAGTTGCATCTCAAAAAAAATCTGACTTTTTTCATTTTATATTTTTGTGTCTTTTAAAAATATTTGTGTTTCCTTTATGACTTTCTTGTTGAACTGTGGGTTATTTAGAAGTATACTGCTTAATTTCAAAGTGAAGATTTTTCCTCCGTTACTGATTTCTAATTGTACTTCACTGTGGTTAGAGAATGTACTATGTATGATTTCAGCTTTTTAAAATTTGTTGGGAGTTTTGGTTTTTTGTTTCTTTGTTGTTATTGTTTGACCCAAGATATGGTCTATTGCAGTAAATGTTCATGGGTGCTTAAAAGTATTTATATTCTTTCTTAGGTTGGGTATTGTATTCTCCTGAGGTAGTGTTTTATAACTGTCCATTACAACTTGTTGGTTGACAGTATTATCCAGTTCTTCCAAATCTTTGCTGTATTTTGTCTAGCATTTTGGTCAGTTGCTGAAAGTGGGGTATTGATTCCCCAAATGTATATGTGGATTTGTCTGTTTCTCCTTTTAGTTCTGTCAAACATTATTTTATATATTTTGAAACTCTATTTGTGCTTATACATTCAGGATCACTATATTTTTTGGTGAATCATGATTTTATCTCAGTGTAACATCCTCTTTGTCCCTGTAACATTTTTGCTCTGAAGTGTACTTTATCCAATGTTGTCATACCCACCTCTGCTTTTCTTAATGTTTGTTTGATACATCTTTTCCTATTTTTAAATTTTCCGTTAAAAGTGAGTTTCAAGTTTGATGTTTGCTGTAAGTTTTTTATGGACAGAATAGACTTGGTTCCAATCAGCGAATCTCTATTTTTAAACTGGTATATTTATACCATTTACCTGTAAAGTAATTATTGACATATTAGAACTTAAGGGCCCAAATAATTCTTGACTAATGGGATTCTTACAGTTGTAACCATTCAGCAATAACCATCAAACACAAGTCAAATGAAAACAATATCATTTTACCACCATGTAAAAGAAAAGACTTAACTATTGTTTAAATAATCTGTGGATGACTCTCAAACTCAGTATGGTGAACTAACATGGTTGCCATTCATTCTAAGAGAAGCTGATATCCAGGATTAGAGTGCCTATAGTTTTTGTTTGTTTAGAAAAGGATGAATAAATTTATTTGTACATTTTACATGAGGATATTTGCAATACATATAACTAACAAAAGGCTAATTTCCTTAATTTTTGAAGAGTTTATATGCATTAATATAAAAAAAGAAAACAATAGAAAAATGGTCCATGAATGTCAGTAGGAACTTTGTAATAAAATAAATATAAACAAACAATAATCATATAAAAAGATACTCAACTTCATTCCCCATCAAAGAAACATCCCAAATGTTGTAGTGCATACTCTCTACACACAAGGGCATTCTTCTACTTTGTCATATAGAAGCCTTGAAGCCAGGCAGCTGACACTGAGCCCTTGTTACCATGTAATCCTCGGTGCCATTGAAAATTTCCATTTGCCCCTACATCATCCTTTTTAGCCACAGGATCAACCCAGAACTGCATGCTGCAAGAATATCTATAGATTTTTATAGCTATAGTTGTGTCTAGCCCCTTGTGAATGATTTAGAACATTAAAAAAGGTAGAAACCTTATCCCAATCTGGCAGCAGCCAAAGAGCTTGATGTTAGTCATATTATTTCACAGAATACTCTTTGTTTTGAAAAAATGAAGATCCTTCAATAAGGACATTTCCTTTCTGATTTATGTACATTTAACTATAAAGGAAAATTACTGAATTTTTGGTTCAACAGTTTATTTATTGTTGTAACCTGATCCTTGCCTAACCTCCCCAACTTCCATTTTACTTGAATAATTACCTTAAAAATTCATACCTTGCTTTTTAAAAATTAATTATCAGTGGAACTGCAGGCTGTTGTGTTCCCTTAAATTCCCTTGTTCCTCCTAATCTGTGCCAAGATCCTGAGTTTACCTCAGACAGCATAGAATAAACTGACAGTTTATTCAGATATTTTAAAGGAGACAATTTAAAAGATAATATTTAAGCCGGGCGTGGTGGCGCACACCTGTAATCCAAGCAACTCAGGAGGCTGAGGCAGGAGGATCGCGAGTTCAAAGCCAGCCTCAGCAACTTAGCGAGGCCCTAAGCAACTCAGTGAGACCCTGTCTCTAAATAAAATACAAAAAAAGAGGGCTGGGGATGTGGCTCAGTGGCCACACAGAGTGCCCCTGAGTTCAATCCCTGGTTCAAAAAAAAAAAAGAAAAAGTGACTCATTTAAAAAATAAATAAATAAAAAGCTTCTTCACAGAAAGGAAACAATCAAGAACATGAACAGAGAGCCTATGGAGTGGGAGAAAATCTTTATCACCTACATCTCAGATACAGCATTAATCCCCAGGATATATAAAGAACTCAAAAAACTTAACACCAAAAAGACAATCAATAAATGGGTTAAAGAACTGAAGAAACACTTCACAGAAGAAATACAATCAATCAACAAACGCATGAAAAAATGTTCAACGTCTCTGGCAATTAGAGAAATGCAAATTAAAACTACATTGAGATTCCATCTCCAGTTAGAATGGTAGTTATCAAGAATACAAGTAACAATAAATGTTGGTGAAGATATGGGGAACAGTGTACACTCATACATTGCTGGTGGTACTACAGATAGGTGCAGCTCTGGAAAGTAGTATGGAGATTCCTCAGGAAACTTGGAATGGAACTCACATGTGACCCAGTTATCCCATTCCTCACTTTATACACAAAGGACTTAAAATCAGCATACTACAATGATGCAGCCACATCAACTTTTATAGCAGCTCAATTCACAATAGCTAAGCTATGTAACCAACCTATGTGCCCTTCAACAGATGAATGGATAAAGAAAATATGGTGTGTATGTATACACAGTGGAATATTACTCAGTCGTAAAAAAAGAATGACTTTATGACTTGACAGTAAATGGATGGATCTGAAGACTATCATGTTAAGTGAAATAAACCAATCCCCCAAAAACAAAGGCCAAATGTTCTCTGATATGTGGATGCTAATACACAATAAGAAGTGGGGAGTGGGGGGAAGAATAGAAATTTATTGGAGCAAAGGGGAATGAAGGGAAGGGAGGGAAGATGGGAATAGGAAAGACAGTGGAATGAATCAGACATAACTTTCCTACATTTGTATGTGAATACACTCCCAGTGAAATTCCACATCACGTACAACCACAAGAATGGGGTTCTAATTAGAATATGTTATATTCATGTAAATATAATATATCAAAATACACTCTCCTCTCATGTATATCTAGAAAGAACAAATTAAAAAATTATTTCTGTTATTTGTAACTCTTTACCACAGGGGAAAGCATAAAATTTTGGGCTTTGATGAAGATGTGGTCATAATATCCAAATTATAGTTATCACTGTATTTTTATTGGCTTTCTTTAGCTTGGTCTTCTTGAAGTAATGTCATATGTTCATTTTCATGGTTATACTGCTATACTGAATTAGAGAACAGAGACTTTCTCTTTTTCATCTTTGTATTCCCTGTACTATCATCTTGTCTAAGTGTGATCATCCTTTGATATTGTCAAGAGATTGGTTCCAGGACCCTCCTGTGGGTACCAAAATTCATGGATGCTCAAGTCCTTTGTGCAGAATGTCCTAGTATTTTGCATAAAATCTATACATGTTCTCCTGTATACTTTAAATCATGTCTAGATTATTTATAATACCTAATAAATGTAAATGCTGTGTTAGTAGTTGTTATATTGTACTTTTTAGGGAGTAATGACAAAAAAAGTCTGTACATGTTCAGTACAGATGCAATTTTAAAATGTTTCCAACCCACTGTTGGTTCAATCTGCAGATGTGGTACCTGTTGATATACAGAGAACTGAATGTAGAGTAAACTTATTGAATGAATTGGAATGGAATATAGGAGACTGAACTTAGGCCCTGCTTAAGTCAGAGTCCTCTTTTGATAAACTAATTGAAGATTCTTATACTGGAATAATAATATAAGTTAGTTTGGGTAACATTGCCTAAAATTCATTTCAGTAACATTAAAGTTTTCACAAAAATTTAATAAATATATATTTTAACTTATCATGGATTTGACCTGATTTTTTGTGTTAATTCCTATAAGGTATTCTGAAGAAATTTCATAGGAAAAGAAATATGAAATGTTCCTGCCACTGACTTTTCACATGTATTCAAACTAATCAGATATGCAAAATAACTTAGTATCGGTGATTATAGACGTCTAGGTATATTTAGCATGATTAGCTCTGAAAGTATAGTCATGATCCTGTGTTTGAAATTTTCAACCTGTACTTTATTAATAAAAGAGTTAAAAGTTTAGCAATAAGGTTCCCCTGAAAAAATAGAATGGGTAGAGAAAATTCTCGTATTTTATAATTCTGATTTTTGTTTACAATGTGAGCTATTAGTAAATGAAGGAAGATACTGGGATTTATTAGTTTCCATTAAAATTCAGTATGATTACCATGAGATTGTATCTTTCCTTTTTATTTTATATGAGTTAGATTATAACTCAGTAGAAGTTTAGATTTGTACCCATTTCTCTGTATTGAAATAATGTATTTAACCAAACATTAGTTTTTGGAAATAAATGTTAAGTCAGTGTCTATGTCTCTTGGGGAATAGTCTAGGAAAATAAAGCTTCCTACTACCTTTTTAAAAATGTTTCATTTTAGGCCCAACATTTGACACTAACTTAATCATTGGATTTCCCTATCATTGATTTGATTTTTTTTTTGTAATTTAATATGTTATAGTCCAGCTTTGAATGATGAATTTTAAGTCTGAAAATATCCTCTAGAATAAATACTCCTGTATTTAAATCTGTAGTGTTTGTCTTCAGGGGAAATAAGCAAGTTCAGATTCAGAGGGGTGCCACATTGGTAATTTGGCTCAAACTGCATGGGGAGAATAATCTTTCTCCTAAAATGAAGCACAAGGATAAGTAATAACTTTTTATGCATGATAAGCATCAAAAATATGAACCTGCTGGTCTTTGCTTTTCATTTTTCTTTACCTCTGTCTTTCAGTGAGAACCTCCTGCAGTGTGCACACGATGTGATCAATAACTCAATAACTTTTTTCATGCAGTAATTATCTCCATGTGATATTATCTGAACACTGTTTTTCTTTATTACTCAAAAGATGCAGGAGATATTTATATAACCAGCTGATCCCATTTTGGATAAAGGTGCTTTGAGACAGCAGGGGAAATAGTTTATTTTAAATAGCCTTTTAAAATAAATGCTCTATGAAAAGCTTTTCCAGTTAATTTTCACTTACCATGAGAAAGTGATTATCAAAAAACAAAACAACAACAAAAAAACCCAAGTTTTAGTACAAGTTCTAAAACTTGTACTTTGTAGGTTTTACAGTATAATCTAACTTCTAATAATTTAAATTAAAACTTTGAACCATTTAACATAATCATAATTTTTTCTAATTCCTCTAAATCATTAGATATTTATTGAGGTGTGAGCTAAACACACATAAATTCTATCATCTCTACATGTCTCACTGAGATTCTCATTATAGGCAGAGATCCTTCAAGAGTCCCGGATGATGATCCCAGACTGCCAGCGCAGGTTAGAAGCTGCATATACTGATCTTCAGCAGATTTTAGTAAGTAAAGATTTCTCTGTCTTGTATTTAAAATATTTTTCAATCAATACATAGAGGGCCAAAATTTTAAATATTTAACATTGAGAACTAGGTGAAGACATTTTTTATTCACCTGCTGTTTATACCAGTATGTATTAAAATAATTAGTAGAGTTTAAATTGTTTTTGAGTTATGACTCCAATAAAAGTAGTTTTCTAGCATGTTTATTCTACTTAAACTTAACTAAATAATTGCATTTTGATAGCAGGTATTCATCAGACCTATATTGTCCAGCAACATCCTGAATTGATTTTCACACAGAAAAAAATTTTCAATTTCATGTTTTTCTTTTTGTGGTAGTAGGGATTCAGCTCAGGGGTGCTCTACCAATAAGCTCCATTCCCAGCCCTTTTAATTTTGTTTTTGTTTTTGTGTTGAGAAAGGATCTTGCTAAGTAAGTAACTGAGGGTCTAAGTAAGTTATGAAGACTATCCTCAAACTTGGAATCCTCCTGCCTCAGCCTCCTGAGTCATTGGAATTTTGGGTGTGTGTTGCCATGCCTGACCTATTTCAATTTTGAAAGATCCAGTGTTTCAAGTGAATTTGGGCACTTATTTAAGGGATTAGGAATTCCTTCAGATTCGACCCTGAATCAATTAGGAAAAAAAAATGGTATTATAGGCAGTTCCTTCATATGAATTTGGAGGTTGGTAACACAATTATATTACTGGTATAAATGCTTTGTGATACAGTAGCTAACTCAGTTTATAAATGATTCTAAGTAATAGTTATTTCTTAATAGAGATTAAAAACATAATACTGTATATAAGCCATTGTTGTTGCTATTTGATGATGGATGAATTCTGTCATTTCGTTTACTAATTTTATGTTTGTATTTCTTGAGCTAATATTAATTACTAGCTACATAACTTTTTTCTGATTTGTAGTTGTTCCCTTAGATGACAAAAGTAAGGCTTTGTGGCATGATTTGAAAGAGAACGAAATTTGTTTTCCACAAAATTAGGACTATATAGAAAAAAAAGAAAATGTTTACATTTTATAGTAGTTTGGACACAAAACTCCATATTTATCTATAAAAACTTTTTAAAGGCAGGATAATTCTTAGCCAGAAAAGAATCTGTGATTTTGGAATAGAGCATAGAGAAAGCAGGAAATGATTAATGTTAAGATACTACATAAGAAGCACCATTTGTATTCCTAACCATTCAATGCTGTAGCTGAGAAAATAATATGAAAGTTGCCCGGGAAAAAAATGGTTTTGGATAATGTATTTGTGTTTGAGGATATGTTCAATAGTATCTCTACCCTTTGCAAGCTTATATTTACTGACAGAGAATAAAAACATCTTTAAGGCGTAATATACAAGTTTAAAAAATTCTTACCTCTAATCTGAGTAAGCAGATCTTCCTTTGCTTTAACTTTTCATATTAAATACACATAATATTTATATAATAACCAAAAATACCCATCTTTTATTGACCTGATATGAATTGTTGACCGTAGTTTCATTTTAAAATAAAAATATTTTCCATTGAAACAATGAAACAATGAAACAGTTTCATTTGTCTTTTACCATTACATTATATTAATAAAAGTGTCCTATATGTCAGTATCTTGGAAAAACTTAATCTTTAAATATGAAAGGATGAAAGACATATTTTGTTTCCTTTAATGTGAGATATGTAATGTTCATTAACAAGCAATTACTTTTCTAATTCAAAGGTTGTATTTAACTCTGGTGTGACACCAGTAGCTGTCTTTACCACTGGGAGTAGTTGGAGAATTGTTTTGGCCTGAATGTTGTCATATTTGTAGGACATTAATAAGCCCTCCTTTTTGGCTTTTAATCCATTTTTAATAATAATCTCTTTTGCACAATTATGTAATAAAAGATGAGAGTAACATTTTTCTTTAAAATTTTCTGAGATTTTTATTATGATAGCTTTAGAGAATAAATATTAAATATGAGAATATGTGATATGAGAATATATAGCGGAATAACACCAAGCCTTTGTTTCTTTTCTCTCCCTGTTATAAAAAGAACAGAACTGTGACATGTTTAGAAAAGACTTGGGATCCTTTTTCTTTTAATTCTTGAGCTTTTTACAAATGGTTTGTAATATTTGAGTAAATAACAAAGTACTAAAATTTGAGGAGAATAAGCTAATTTTTACTATATTCCATTTCAGGAAACTGAAAAAGACTTGGAAGAAGCTGAGGAATATAAAGAAGCACGTTTAGTACTGGATTCAGTAAAGTTAGAAGCCTGAAACTTTTCTGTACAGGGTGTTTTTACTTTAAATCCTAGGGTCCATTCTACAATTCATTATTTTTGACCACTGCTGTGTTCAAGTAGTATGAGAATATGATTCTTTTTATTAAGTTGCACACATTTTTATTTGCATATTTTAATGTGTCAAATAAATGAGTTCATCTAATAAAATTGTTTATTTCGTACTTTTCAAAATTAACTTTTTGTCATTAAATTGGACATTTTTGATAGATAATTAAACCTGTCAGTTTCTATCTGAAATTTAAATATTTGGCTTCATAAACATGGATTGAGTTATAAATAGGATTCTGTGCTTTTAGATAAAAATCCAGCTATTAAGCAGTTTATTTTGAATAGACCACTTCCCTAATAAGAAAGGAAGACTTCTCCGTGGATAAGGCCTCATATGTTTATTCCTTCACAATGAAAGTGTAACATTTCCACTACTATAAACTAATGAGAAAATTGAAAAGTTTTTATATCCTTATGGACAATGAAGAATTGAATTATATTTTAGGGGAATAACTGCTACCAGTGATGTGCTGGAAAATGATTAAGTATTCTTCAAAAGGGAGGGGAACTTCTGATTTGTAACTACATTGTTAACGTTCCACCATGATAGATTTCAAAACACTGACAATGACCTCTGAACAGAGTTGGCAAGATACAAGCCAACTGCAGCATTTGCTGGCTTTAGCCAAACTTGATTATACTAATTGACTGAAAAAGAAGTATCGTTTTGTCACAAAATATTTTCTATTACATTTGTAAACCCATTACCTAATCATTTGGGTTTTCTTTTCAAAAATATATGATAACTCATTTAGTTCTCTAGTGTACCTAGAACATGTGTATGAACCTTCTATCACCAGCCTAACATAAGCATAATGAACCAAAACAGTATAAATAGCATTTAAATTTTAAAACTCATAATTGAAAAAAAACTTGGACTTCTGCTGCTATAAAATACTTAACAGTAGTAGCATAGTTTGTCTGATTTTGGAAGTTATAAATGATTACTAGAAACCATAACATATATTTGTTGAATCTGTTCATCAGAGAAGAAAAAATAATATTCTTTCCTAGTGTTATTTCTGATGGTACCTGTTATAAACCACAGAAATGTATCACTTTTAAAATAAAATTTAGAGCCAGACTCGGTGGCGCATGCCTGTAATCCCAGCACTTGGGAGGCTGAGGCAGGAGGATCGCGAGTTCAAAGCCAGCCTCAGCAACTTATTGAGGCCCTAAATAACTCAGTGAGACCTGGTCTCTAAATAAAATACAAAATAGGGCTGGGGATGTGTCTCAGTGGTGGAATGCCCCTGGGTTCAATCCCCAGTACCAAAAATAAAAATAAAAAAATAAATAAAATTTATATATTCTAAAAATTACTTAATTGGAGAATAACATGTCAGATACATTTTTAAATTCAAATGTCATCTCAAAACATCACATGCTATTTTAAAAGTATTTGGGGTGGGGAGAAGAAGTGTTGAGAAAATTAAAACTAATTACAATTACAGTGTAAAATTTGATACTGGAGCTGAATATAAGAGATTTGAGTATCAAAAGACTTGAAACTCTAGATTATTTTGCAGTTTATATCAAGCAGCAGAATAACAAGTTGACTTTTGAAGGTGGGAGGAGGAGGGTATATTTAATTTTTCAAATGAAATTGCATCTGAAGAAAGTATTTTTTTAAATGTGTAACACCTCATTTCATCCCTTTACCTAATTTATACATAACATATATATTTTATAGCAAATGGTTGCTTGATTGATTAAAGCTTTATGAAAACAGAAGAGTAAAAAGAAAATATATCTGTTCTCCTGGAGAAAAGAAATTCTGAAGAGGAATTTTGGGGCCAGCACCTGAGTCTTGATTTCTGAAAAAATTACTTTCTTATCAAAAAGCCTAGGAAAGAAGAAATCAATGAGCAGGTAGATGAAAAGAAATATATCCTTAGGGAATTCATGTCTCAACTACAGACTTTTATACTGGATTTCTTTCCAGGTTTTAATGTGGGAATTTTTGACACATTTTTTTTTTATACTTCATGGCCATCAAGAGGCACATTAAGAACAGTTGTAATTGAGTCAGTATTAATTTGTAAGTTTTTATTCAAAATTTTACCACTGTGTAACAATTGGTAGAAATTGCCAAAATTGAGTTTGCCTTTTTATTCTTGCCCCAACACCTGATCCCCAACCAACTTATAGTAATCACTCAATTAACATTTAATAGATGGGTGAAAAGGAAGACCATCTCTAACCTCTAGAGTGAGATAAAGAATGCCAAAAAGGATTCCATCACATCACAAACACCATTCAAACTATTTTGACCACAAACCACAATATGAAACACATTTTCCATTGTGACCCAGGACATGCATATGTGTGTGTGTGTGTGTGTGTGTGTGTGTGTGTGTGTCTGTGTGTGTGTATTCCCCACTATGAAAAATTGCTTCACTGTTTGTTCTTTCATTTCTTAAAATAGTAATTATGACCACTAGTTGATCTCACCACCTGTGAAAAACACTGCTCTAAGACAATAATTACTGTAGTTACAAAAATTATCTATACACATTCCAACTTTCAGGTATCCGAGCAGTTGACTCTGTGAATACAGAGTTAAACACACTGCAGATTCAAAGTATCATGGGTAATCACTTAGCATTTATAATATGCCCTCAATTCCTTCTTCTTAAATTTTTTTAGTTGTAGATGGACACAATACCTTTGCTTTATTTATTTATTTTTATATGGTGCTGAGGATTGAACCCAGGGCCTCACATATGCTAGACAAGTGCTTTATCACTGAGCTACACTCCCAGCCCATGCCCTCAATTCTTGGGCAAATACAATGGCTTCCATAGGAAGAAAGGAAAGTAAAGGTATACAAGTGACAGATACACATAATAAACCTGTTTATTTATGTATAGAAAAAGATACATCATTTCTACTCAAAAAAGGACATAGGACAAAGAAATAAAGATAATCAGGTGCAGAATGAGTTAAGTTACCAAATACAGACTGGTTTTAATGCCATTGAAAGCATTCCCAAGTCCTGGCATCTTCACTATACATTTTTGGTTTATGAGATTAGTCCTAATACATCAAGTTATTGTTCCCTCAGTGGTCCTGGACAGTCGCTTTCTGACTGAGCTTTTGGCACATTTACATTTCTGAATGAGTATAAATATCCCCAAAACTAGATTGTCCTTTACCCAGTTTTGTTGCATGTGGGTAAGTCATGGGAACAGCTCCTTGGGAAGAAATGAAACTTGTAGGGAGGGAGGAAAAAAGCATACTGCTAAAATAAGCACATGTTTATCTTATGAATAATGAAAACTGGTCAGAGCAATATATTGTAATGTTCCTTTAATATTTCTCAACTTTCTGGTCAGCAACATTCAAAGCCTAATATTTAAAAATTGTCTTTATGCCTATACCTGTGCACTGAATTTCTTCCAAATTGAGCAGTCAAATCTGTTTAATCTAAATCACTTTGCAAACTTCATTACTTTACTTGGCTTTTTTAAAAATCCTATCAAATTTAATAAGGACATATCTTGCAGCTGGTTATCACTTAAATCTTATTATTTGGTCATTTAGATAAACCAAGGACAGATTAATCCTTTCTTTGATGGCGAATTAGGGCCTTTAAATGTCAGTGGAAACTTGACATGTATGTGAGAGCAAAAGCTGTGAAGCATTTGATATTAAAGGGTTAATCAGATCATTTAGTCCTTGAGCTCTGTTGAGTGCTTTAGCTGGAAAGAAATTGAATGGTTTAGAAATGATGTACTATGAAACAAATTATAAGTATTAGTGTACTTGAAATTTTCAAGAGTGCTTCATAAAAATCTACATGCACTCCACTATTCGTCTTACAGCTCTTACAATATGAGAAGTATTTGTTGAGGTATTGGTTTTTTGCACAGAAAGGTATAATTTATGTTACAGTAGATCTACACTTTTTTTATATTTTGTTTTGTGCTTTCTGTTGGCTGTTTGATAGCTGACACGGTGCTTTCAAAGTCTTGAGGGGATACATTTTTAATGTCACAGGAGGTTGAATTTTAATGCACAAAGAGCTCTTTCAAATTTATAAGAAAAAGTCTCCAGTGTAAAAAGGAAACAAAGGATAAAAATATAATTCACAGCAGATATGCAAATGAATCATTTAAAAACATTCTCAGATCCAAATTTTAAAAACAGGGAAGCAGAAATTTTTTTTAAGATAATAAACACTTATCTGTTGGCTGGGTGTTAATGATAGATCAATGAGTGAGATTAGGTAAGAGGAAGAAATGAGGAATGTATATTGGAAAAGAAATATCATTTTCATTCTATGCAATGCTAAGCATCAGGAAAACACAAGAGAATCATCTGTGAAATAATTAGAAGCAATTAGGAAATTAACTTGAGTACTTCTAAAACATAAAACTATTAGGAATTGAATTATGTCACCTAAAAAGATACATTGAAATCCTAACCTCCAGTACCTCATAATGGAACTATATTAGGAAACAGTGTCTTTCCTGAAATGATTCTGGAAGAAGTCATACTAGGGTCGGGTGGACTCTTCACCCAATGTGACTGATGTCCTAATAAAAAGAAAACATGAAGAATCAGGAAAAAAGCCATATGACAACATAGATTGGAGTTATGTAGCTGCAAGCCAAGGAACACTAATGGTACCAGAAGTTAAAAGAAAGGCATGAAACAGATTCTCCCCAAAGTCTCAAGAAGGTATGACCATGGCAACACCTTGATTTTGAACTTCCACCCTCCAGAAGTATGGCAATAAATTTCTATTGTTGTCAGTCCCTCACTTTGTGGCATTTTGTTACAGCACTCCTAGAAAACAAGTACATAGAAGCAAAAAGCTTTCCTGTATGCAGGTAATAACCAAACAGAACCAGCTAGACATTTGGGGAAAAAAGAGCTCCACCAAGAGCAAAAGGTAACATTTTAAAAAATGACTTGTACTATATATGAAGAAATAATGTTGTCAAAATGTTGCTTCTTCCTATGTCAATCTGTAAATTAAAGGAAAGTATAACAGGGTTGGGACAGAGGGGAGTTTTTGGAAATGACTCTAAAATCCAATTTTAAAAGTTTTTAAACAGGCAAGAGTATCTGGGAGGGAATAGGAAAAAGATAAATGATAGAAGGAAATCTCTCTGCCCAGTATTGAAACTTGTTAAATTACAGTAATTAAATGTATGGTAAAAGAATAGACAAAATGGAGTCCAAACATACACACTTAAAGAAAAATAATTGGAAATATTTATCATTATATATTAAAGTTTATGTGTATATATATACATAAATTCAGTATGTAAAAAAGGTTATTTCAGATTCCTGGGAGAAAGGCAGATTGTGCAATAATTGGCTAACTGTTTGGGGGGAAAAGTACAACCATCTGTCACCTCTCACACCAAAGTAAATTTCACATTAGTGAAAGATTTCAATATAAAAAGGAAAAAGAAAAAAGCTAGAAGAAACCATTGGTGGAACTAATAGATTAACAAAGAATTTTTCAATTTGATACTATGCAGTAAGGATATAGAGAAATGGGGAAAAAATCCACTACATGTTGGTAAGAATATTTTAAAGATAAATCTTCACAAACTATAAATGTAATGCAGCAAGTATCAAAATTGTAGAAGATAAAGAGGAATAAATATGAGACTACTCAAGAAAATCCTGAAAATGGAAAATGGGTGAAGGATAAAAGAGATAAATATAGGAGGCATTGTAGTTGAAATTTAAAACACCCACACTGAAAACAGTAAACTGGCATTAGATTGACTTTCAGCAGAACAGACTGGAAAAACCCAAGCCATACCCAGGTATATATCAATACATAAATTCCTGATAGAAGTGGCATCTCAAGTTAGTGGTAAAAGAATGGATGATTTTTATTCCAATAAATGAAATTAGGAAAGTAGGTTACTGTCTGAGAAAAATAAAAATAGATTTCTATCTTATCCCACACAACAGAATAAGGCTTAAATAAAATAAAGAATTAAATTTATGCAACAAATACTTTAGTCTCTATTAGCCAGGCACTACTATTCTAGTGCTAGACCACTGAGCAAGACAAAAGTCTCTGCTTTTAGCATACAACTAATAGAGGTTGACAATAAATAAACAAGGAAATACCAAGAGCATTTTCTGTACACAGAATTAAGATTGTGCTAGAGAAGAAGTAGATGATTAGGGAAAGCCTTTCTGAAGAGGTGACATTTAAGTTGAGCTCTGAATCAGAATCTCAACGGAGATGCACCTTCCAAACAAAAGCCTAGCAAGTGTGAAGCCTCAGAGAAGGAGGTAGGTGAGATCCAAGAAAAAGAGACCAGTGAAACTGGAGTGAGTGGTAGGGGAATTAGTAGAATAATTTGTAGGAATTTGTAAGTCAGGGAATTGGGGTCTTATTCTAATGAGATGCCACAAAGATTTTAAGCAGGAAAGTGGCATGACTTAATTAGCATTGTTTAAAGAGACTGAGTCATAGAAAGCAAAAATAAAAGGAGAGACAAGCATCTGCAATTAAATGTAAAAAATAGAACACAAGCCAGGTGTGGCCAGTGCATGCCTGTTATCCCACCTACTCAGGAAGCTGAAGCAGGAGGAAGGCAAGCTGGAAGCCAGCCTGGGCAATTTAGTGGGACACCATCTTGAAATAAAAGGGGTTGGAAATGTAGCTCAGTAGTAGAGAGCCTCTAGGTTCAATTCCCAATACTGGGAAACACGTGTGTGTACACACACAGAACATTTTACTTACTATTTAATCTTCAAGTGGAAGATCAATTTTTAAAACTATAAAGATTACTAAATTTTGCTAAACAAAAAATTGTTTTGCTAAACAAAAAGGAATGTAATTTCATAACAAGCATCAAACTGGAGTAGAAGATTAATAATTTAGTAGAATGTTGTTCCACACCGAACAACAAAGGTCGGGTGCCCTCCCTGGACCAGCCAGGGGGGCACGAGGTCAAGCAGGATGGTGAGTGTCGAGGGCTGAAAAAACCACACCAGCTGGGAGTCTGTTGAAGCAGAATCTCAGTTTAATGAAGGAGTGGAACAGATATATAAGGGGGCAAGTGAGTGAGAAAAAAACAAAGAAGGGAGAGGAGATACCTGCAGGGCCAATCACCTTAAAGGTAAACAGCCCATGCAGTATACATCAAAGCCTGCAGGACAAAGGTCTCCTAAGATTTAATAGTGGCCAGAGCTGCTCATGTTCACGGAAGTCGAATGGGCCAATCCTAGGCCACCACCTTGGTGGTACCACTGGTGAGGGGGGCTTATGCCCCAAGGGTGTTGTTGTTTCGGTCGCCATTTTAAGGTGTGTCCCTACAGTAGAAGGTTAGTATTCTTAATATATATAAAGGATATGTCTGGATGTGTAGCTCAGTGGTAGAAGGCTTACCTAGCGAGTACAAGACCCTGAGTTCTATCCCCAGCACAAAAGGGAGTGGGGGTGGGGGGAGGAAATGGAAATGAGTAGGTCACTTTTAATTTGTTGTCATCCCTTCTCTAAGTTTGTATCTAGTTTTTACTAGGAATTGTGAAGAAGGAAAGATGTCACCAAGTTCTTCCCAAATTCCCTTTTTAAAAAAAATCCTCTGTCTTTATCCTCTATTACCCACAACAACACTCCATCTACACCTGACCTCATTGTCCTCCATTCCTCACCATTCCTCACCATTCCTCCATTCTAACCAACTTAGAAGTTTTGTTGGTTCCTATTTTGTAGATCGAAGGGTATAATGTCGTTGGGTTAATTGGCTGCAAGTAAAAAACACATCAGCTAATATTACATGCTGCCTCGTGTGCCTGCATGTATCTGAGGACAACTGAGAAGAGAGTGATTAAGAACCCAGAGTCTGGAGCCAAACAAAGTTCAGATTCTGAGTTTACCACTTACGAGCCATATGACATTCAGCAAATTTTTTAATTTCAAAAATAAAACCTGATAAAGTAAAACTGGAACAAAAACCAAGAGAAGGTGAATGTTTCCCTGAACCAAGAAGGCAGACAATGGCTCCTGCTCCTACTACTGGCAACTAATTCTAATTAAATCTCCCAGGGTGTGGGGAGCTACCCAGAAGAAGAGAGTAGTGCTTGAGATGGATTTTTTATTTTATTTTATTTTTATATTTTGGAGATAGGGCTTTAATTATGTTTTCAGGGTGATCTTAAATTCCTTGGGCTCAAGTGATCCTCCTACCTCAATCTCCTAAGTAGCTGAGGCTGCAGATATGTACCACTGTGCCCAATCTGAGATGAAATTTGGAACTGCATTAATTATTGTGCAAGTGAACTAAATATATTCTGAAGGTATGTGATATCTGCCAGAGGGTGGATTGAAGAATCTGAGGCAAAAATTTATGGTAATTTTAGAAGTAATTTGAATCTGCTTATTTTTAAAAAAATAGCTCCTAACAGAAATAATCTTACAGATCAGTAGGAATGGACAAATAACATGAATAGTCAATACATAAAATGAGAAGTACAAATGTCTAAGAATTTTGTGAATATTTATGGTCAGTCTCATGAATAAAGAAATCAAATTTGAACAATGAGACTCTTCATCCACCCAATTAACTTGATTAGGAATTTAAAAATTCTTACATAAAGATGGCAAATTTGGAGATAATAGACACTCCAATATACTATGATAGAAATAGAAATAAATAGGCAATAATAATAGAATGCCTTTAAAGTGTGCATTTTCTAAAACATTAGGTGAAAGACTGTTGACAAACTATAATTCTGAATAGTTTGGGTTGATAAGAATTAAACCCACTGATTGATTTCAGCATCACTGAAAAGGAATAGCCAGATATCACATGAATCCTAGCTGAATACAATAGAAAGAACATCGTACTGTCTTTGAAATACTTTTACCCAGGTATCAAACCTAAAACTTGGCAAGACTTGAAATCAAACCAGTTAGTATACAGGAAATACTGGGAATGAAGAACAGGTTAGATGACACTTCAGGGAGGCAATCAGAAAACCCAGTGTGGAAATAATTTAGGACAAAGGATATACTCCATTCTCTTAATCTTTTGGTACTGAGGATTGAACCCAGAGGCACTGAGCTACATCCCCAGCCTTTTATGTTTTTTAATTTTGAGGCAAATTCTCACTAAGATGCCCAGACTGTCCTTGAACTTGCTCTCCTCCTGCCTCAGCCTCCCGAGTCACTGGGATTGCAGCCATGTGCCACCATGCCCAGCACAAAGGACATGTTTTCTTTAATACATTCAAATATGTGGATATTATTTGGAATTGAAATTTGGTCAAATACATTTTTTAAAAAGTATGAACAAGTATTGAATAATTGATAATGTTAATTAATGTTAATTTTGATGTTAGTAGTGACAGTTATTGTGGTTATGTTTATAGAAAAGGGTCAGGTGGTCCATATATTTTAGATATTCTACTGAAGTATTTATCAACTAAATTATAAGAGAGGTAAGTTCTTCTTTAAAATAACCCAAGAGTGGAGTGGGGAAGTCATAGATGAAGCAAAGTTTCATTTTAATTAGGCTTTCGTTTACATATTGATGACCTTTAAGAGTTCTTCATATGTGTTGGATAACAGTCCTTTATCTGATGTGTCTTGCAGATATTTTTCCCAGTCTGTGGCTTATGGAGATGATCTCATACTATTTATTGAGCAAACTATCTTTGCTCTTTTGTTAAAGATTAATTGACCAAATGTATGCGAGTCTGTTTTTAAGTTCTCTGTTCTGTTTCATTGGCCCATT
>JAJEJO010000935.1:24859-45070 GCA_020662805.1 Glaucomys volans | reverse complement strand
ATTTACAGTGATTCCTCCTATAAGTAATCAGGAATGTGCAGGAAGTTAATGTGTGGGTAAAGTCATTAATCACAGCACAATGGAGCACTTAGCATAATAGCCACAGCCTGGAAACAACATCCAGCCTAAGAGAAAGTGGCATAAAGGAAACGGGTACTTCTACGCAAAGAGTATATCTGCAGCTACAGAAATCAGGTTATCAAATGGCTTCCTACATTTTAAGGACATACAAAAGTATATTTTAGGGTTATTTAAGGTTAAGATCACAATTTAAGGTTAAGAAAAAGAAACACTGATAACTATGTGATTCTTGTGGGGGGTGGGTGGCTGGAGATCAAACCCAGGTGCCTGAGCATGGTAGGCAAGAGCTCTGCCACCGAGCTACACCCCCAGCCCTCTAATTCTTTAAAATACACAAATTAAAAACAAAGTGGAAGGAAATAATTGAACTACTAGCAATAGCATTGGTGACAAGATAATAAAATTTTTCTTCTTTATATTTTCACTTTTTCCCAATTTACCAAAAAATAAACATTATTTTTATCTAAAGAGAAAATTACATAAGGTAAAAAAAAACTTGTAAGGTTGGGGATATAGATCAGTTGATAGACTGCTTGCCTCTCATGCACAAGGCCCTGAGTTCAAACCCCAGAACACACACACACAAAAAAATCTGTATAAGGAACAAAGGTAACATATGAACTACACAGCAAAGTTTCTACTAAAACATTTCCAGAAGATGTAAATTAAAAATATAAGTACAAAATCCTTTTGAAATAGTATGCACATAATGAAATTTTTGCTACTGGTTTTTCAGGGTTAAAGGCAAGCTACCTGAATGCCCTGAGTTGCAGTGTTCATTCCCTTATTAAAGAAATGAGTATCTGGTATGTACACATGCTATTCTCAACAAGATAGGCACAAAGTGATCAAGTTCAATTTGTTTTTTTGTTTCTTTGATTTTTTTAGTTGTCAATGGACATTTATTTTATTTATGTATATGTGGTGCTGAGAATTGAACCCAGTGCCTCACACATGCTAGGCAAGGACTCTGTCACTAAGCTACAACCCCAGTCCACTAATTTGTAAAAATTAAGTATAAAGGCGCCTGTATCGTGCGAAACATCTCTGTGTTGGTTGAGGAGCACCTATTTGCAACACTGTAGAAAAAGTCTATGGATAGAAAAAGAGAACACAACAAACTAGTGTTTACCCCAAAATCTGAGAGAAATTAGGTTGCCTTCTAAAAATGGCACATCAGTTTTACTAAGCAAACCTTATCACTTATTTCTTCTTTTCTTTTTTTTTAAAGCATGCCCACCTCATATATAGAATTTATATTTATTTTTACTTCCAATTTGGTTACATATTTAGTGGAAAAGTTCTCAACAACCAGAACTGTAGAAAGGAAATATAATTAGGAAAAAGGTGATCAAATTATAATTTATTACATTTCAATATGCTTGACTCATTTTTTAATCTCCCTTTCAATATCTTTAATATTTTTTAAAAATAAAAGTCACAGTTGACATTTAACACTTGAATATTTATTCTCCTAGTCTTTATCAAACAGACATATGGGGGAAACCATTCCTCTGAGATTTTCTCTAACACATTCTGCTGTGGCACCAAGAAATACTAGCCCAAAAGTCACTTCCTCTGGGAAGTTTTCCATGATTAGCTCGAGTCTTCCAATAATACATGTTGTCAGAACATGATGCTACTCTTAGTAGCACCCCTCTGGGGGTGTCATTACATATACATTTGTGTGTCTCTTCCACTGAAATGCAAACCCTTGAGGACAGGGACCTGACCTGTTTGGCTCACTCCTCTCTCCCCAATGTGTAGTACTCACAAACTAAAAATATCAGGTAAGTGAAAGCCATGATGTTCTCAGAGTGAGAAGACCCAGATACAGCTTATTAAAGCCTAAGGTCCCAAATTCTCTCAAGAGTTAGATTAGCTACATTCAAAGAAACACACTGCTCTTATTGCTCCAGCCCTCCTGGGCAAAGGACATTCAAAAGTGCGCATCCTGTTCCAGATGGAGAGGAGCTGCAGTGCCACGGGAAGAATACTGGGCCTGGTCCCTGAGGCTGGTCAGTGTTCACATCCCAGGTTTTGCTACTGACCAGCCACTCCAGGCCCCAGTACGTGTCTCTGTCTATAAAATATGCCAGCCCTTACCAATTTCAAGGGATTATTTTTTGAGGAAAAATAATGTTTTCACACTAGAGAAAAACAAAAGCCACCTGCATGTTGTTTTATCATTATTTTGATAAGTAAAGCCCCAACTGGCTTCAGCATAGAAAACATGAACAAATTCAGATATTCACACATGAACAGGGAAGAACAAAGACCCCAAAATGAGACCCCAAGTATTCATTATATAATTGATATGAAGATCATATCTATTACTGACAGTAAACATATTAAAATGCAGATAGAGTAATAACATTACTATTGACGTCTCCGACCACCACTCTCTTCGTTTAATGTAGCCACCTGAGAGAGACTTCACTGCAGGATGGCATGCACTTTACACGCGAAGTCTCTCTTGCAATGCCCAGGACAGCATTACCATGTTTCCAAACAGTTGTCATGTCATTATTGTCCCCAATAATGTTCAGAATAAAATCACTGTCTGACAGACATTCCCCTACACTTAAATAGCCAATAAAAAAAGCCATTCCATCCTCGGGTCAATCTGTTTCATTACTTAGAAGTGCATTTTGCTACCAATTCCTCCTCAGAGGCACATAAGGAAGTGGCTTAGATTTTGTGCCTTCCTGAGGTTTTCCTATAAGCATGGTAGTTCCCTGCACAGTACCTGCTCTGAACTACTCCAGGCAAAAACCATCCCTGTCATCATCAACAGCGGGGAGCTCTGGGACCAGAACCAAGCCCTGTCTGAGCCTAGAAGGGTGGCCTGGCTTCTGCCTACATCCAGCCCGGCAGATGCCACTGAATGAGCCATTCAGAGAAAGAATTGAGCATCATGGTGCTTCTGAGTCACCCTTAGCTGCAAAGACCCTAAACTCCAGACTTTGCAAGTACTTACCACTGCTGTCCCAACTGGCAAGATTCAATGCAGAGAAGTGGACTTGGGATGACCATTTAAGAAAGAAGCTATTTTTTACCCTGCTGGGTATGCCCATTTTGGTCCCTAAATCAAATCAGCAATAGATCATCTCTGCCTCCCACAGAATTGCTCTGACTGAACTGTTTCAAGTTATTCCTTCAATTTGAAGGTCAGTTAAAAAAAAAAAGCTGCACATATTTGCTACCACAAAAATATGAACAAGGAGAACATCATTCATTCCATAAAACATTGGGTAGACCTCAGAGCAGCAACCAGAAAAATCTTTCTCATGCAAAATTTCCTGCATTTCCCTCTTCAAAAGGATTGCCAGGGAGCTACAAACTAACATCTATTGGTATATACACCTTTCTTTTTCACTCTGATTTTAGTAATGCTCTTATGATCTCATCACCCACACCAAATAAGCTAAATGGAACTGACATCACTCTTTCCTCTGTACATTTAATTTCTTTTCCTTTTGGCCAATCGATTGGATCTGCAGTTTCCCTAACATCATCAGGAACTAGCCTGGGGAAGAAGACAGGGAGAGTAGAGAGACACAGTTACTTAAGTCTATCCTCAGAGAACTCTAATCCACTTAGGAAAATTTCTGGATTCAAATCTCTAAGAAATTCTGAGTTCAAATCCCAGCTCCACCACTGGCTCCCTGCAAAGCCACCTAAGTTTTCTGGGTCTTAGTCTCCACCTTGGTAAACTGTGGGTATATGGCCTTCCCCACCAAGCTGCTGAGATCCACCATAGGCAGAGTAGAGACAGGCAAGTTAAAAATCTATAAAGCATTATATCTGAATAAGATCTTTATGTCATAAATCCAGAGGTTCAAAGTTAAAGGCTTGCAAAGTAAAATTCCTGCAATGCCATTTTCTCAAGCAGGGAACCAGCAGGTAGAAAGTGGCCATAAGTGACTGCTAATGCATTAATGACTGACATGTGGCAGCCACCATGAGACACACAGATGCAATGTGACATTAATGGAGAGATTTGCCCATGGTCATGTACATGGGGAGGGGGATGCTCCACCGCCTCTTGACTTTAACATGGGTTTGAAATCAAACGTCAGCCAAGATTAATTAGAAGCCTGGAGTTTCATTCTACTCTGTTGATAGGAAAAATACATTTCCATAATGTGAGGAAGCATTTATGTGGGCCACAAATCTAACTGACACGGAGGGAAGGGCTGCCGTACTGTGAATGCTGCCTATGTGGCGCTTGTCAGGGCAATTACTTTCTGCTCAAGTGGCTTGCTTTTTAACATTTTATTATCTTAACAACAAAAACCCTGCAAGCAATAATTATTTATTATGTTAATTCTTTAGCTTTCTTCCTGAAATTTCTGTAAGACCATTAAAAACTAGCTGTGCCCTTGAAACAAACCATGAGTTTATTAATACTCAACCAATTAAGGGGAAAAAAGCAAAGTCAGAGAGTGCTCCACACCAGCAATTATTAACTAAGCTGCCGGCCTGCACACTTTCCTTGCCACAGATTTGATTTGAGGAAATATCCTATGCATTGACTGAGTGGGAAACAATGTGAAATGTGTTTACAGCATGACAAGGTCCTCAAAAAGCTCAAAGAACAGCATGAAACTGCTGCTCAGGTCCAGACAATTCTCAAATCCAAGCTATGGAGGAAGCCATGGTAAGACCTTTCTCACCTTCACAACATGGATAAAGCCATTAGATGCTTTCTCCCACCCGTTATAGAAGACCCCCAAGAAAAGGGAACTTTTGTCTTTTGAGTTCAAGTCCCATTGCTACGGTGCGGATAAGGGGTCTGTCCCCAACAGCCCACTCACTGAAGGCCTGGTCCCCAGCCCGTGGCACTACAGAGAGGTGGGAGAACTTTCAGAGGTGGAGCCTAACAGGAGGCCGTAGGCCACTGGGGTGTACCCTTGAAGGGGACTGCAGGAGCCCAGGCCCTTCCCATCTCTTACATCCAGGCCATTAGGTGAAGACTTTTTGTTACACACTCCACCATGATATGCTGCTGCTCCACAGGACCAATCAACCATGGATTGAAACCTTTGAAACTGTGAGCAAAAATAAATTTTTCCTCTTTTTAAGTAGATCATCTCAGATATTCTGTTATGGTAATAGAAAGCTGACTAATACACACACGTTGCCATTTTTGTATTTATCAATTAAACCTAAGCAATGTTGCTCTTCCTTGAAAACTTTATCAATATCAACCAATTTTTTATAATATATTCTAGTCTTTAACTCCCCAATTCTAGGACCCTGTGGACTGTTAAAGTCACATCAGTCTATTAATAACCCAAAACCAAAGAAACAGTGACCTATGGAGTCACTCCCTCCACTGTCTCTGAGGCAGCATCAAGTAGCTCTGCATCATGAAACTGGCAAGTGTTTGACAGCTCAAGATCAGGAAGAGTCCAGATAAGAGTGGCACACAGCTTCTGGACCAACATTTGTGGCAATAATGGACAGGTGCTTTTTGAGAAGAAATGTCAGGCTCCATATGGTAGAACAGAGGAACACATTTGGAAACACCCTTAGCTGTGAGGGCATCGCTATCCAACTGCTGACCCTGTTGGTAGATATATGATGAGATGGAGCTCCCAGGCTACTGAGAAAGCAATGCCATCTACTCTTTTCTTTCCATTTGTTCCATTTTCCCTGTTTTGACCCTCTGTATTAGTCCATTTTGTATAGCTATAACAAAATACCTGAGGCTGGGTACTTTGTAAAAAAAAGAGGTTTATTTAGCTCACAGTTTGGAAGGGTCAAAGTCCAAAATCAGGGGGCCCTGGCTGCCTCACAAGATGGCAGAGAAGGTGGAAGGGAAACAGCAGTAAGCAGAATGGTCACATGGAGAGGTAGGAGGCCAGAAAGACTCCAAAGCCAGGCTTGATCTTTTTGTAACCCACTCTCACAGGAACTACAAAGTCCATTGAGAACTACTTTAACAGGTTCCAAGGGAGTTGCTCCCAATGATATGATCAACCTTCTACTAGGCCCCACCTCTCAATATGGCCACACTGGGGACCAAGCTTCCAGGACATGAACCTTTAGGGGACACCCAAACCATATCCAAAGCCCATGTTACCTATAGCAACAAGGATTATGAAAACCTTCAAAACTTACAGTCTTTATTTTTCTATTTTCTAGGTGATTCTGAAAATCTTTGGGACCACCCAATTTAAAACAACAAGGACAAGGAAAACACTCTAAGTGAGATACAGTAGGATCTACTGAGAAGGTAAAAAGTCTGACTCCTTCTGGGCACAAATAGTTTTTCATTCTTAACAGAACTTCCATGTTTCTCACTTCAAAAATGCACACATACATAATACAATGAATAATCACATCAAGAAGTAGGGTGCTAAGCATTCAGCTTGGGGTTCCATTGTTGTTGTGATAATGCTAAGGAATGAAGTTTAAGAATGCTGTTGGGAAGGTAGGAGATGGAGGGATGCACACATGAGCACTGGGACACGGGCACAGCACACAGAGGGTGATATTAATGTCTCATCCCCATTCTCCCTGCCTCCTCTTCTCAAAGGCACAGTGAAGATTCTCAGATGCTGAATTCATTTCCTTTACTTGTGGAAGAAAGCAGCTGTCAGCCATGGTTTTTAAAAATCAGTATATTTTGGGCTATTATCTGTAGTTTTCAAAATAAACATCGTCCAATTAAATTTTCTGAAATTGTCTCTCCCTCTTTCTTTATGCACAGAATACCTCCGGCCTGGTGCCTAAATATAATCACAAGCAGCCAGAATTCTTTTTAAAAAGAAAAAAACTAGCACTCGTGCTATTTTGTTAATTCTTGCGTATTTCTTTTCCCCCAAATAAAAGTAAATCCTAACAGATCTAAATAAAAGAACATGCTGGCCCATGTTCTCGAACAGCCCTTAGACACACTGCAAGAGGCTGTTAGAATACTTCTGAGCCTCTGGTCCTGGGGTTTTCCATCTGTGCTATCTAACTTTGGGGGTCAGGGAGCAGGGGTCATAATTAGTGCCCAGGCTCACTTGCTAGCCTTGAGAGCCTCCCTCTGTCTGTCCCCTGGCACCTGCTTCCCGGAGCTCTTGGATCTAATTCTGCACCAACGCATAATAAGGTTGTACAGATTTAATACAATTAGGAGTGTTGCTCGCAAATTAACCAATCCATTAACACTCCAGCAAAGAAGTAATTCCAGAGGAAAAGCCAGCCAGATGAGGATGAGAAGACAACCGGCAAAAGGAACAATCCGTTTAAAAAACTTGCTGGCACACACTTTCACACCCACCTTGGTATGTTTTATATCTTTCAGAGCCAAGAAAAACAGAGGTAAATTCTGACATCGGGAAATCTCCCTCTGCTACTGTTCAGCTTCAAAAAGTGGGGACTCAGTGTCACTCTGCCAGTTCATTGTGCAAAATCATCACAGCTCTTTGAGTTTAAAGACTCATAGATTCAATGCTTATTAAACTGTTTGAAATAACTTTCATCATAAGGTGGATGCATGAACACACTGAAGGAAGTCTAGCAAATACAGAAAAGTCAAAAGAAAGCGAAAACACCGACAAATCCACTCCCTAGAAATAAGCACTGTTTATATTTTGGTTTGTTTTCTAGGCGTTGCCACAGATCCGTCAACAAATATTTCAGATAATTCAACAAGACTGGTACTACCTTGTGCCCAGGGCTTCTGTCATGAGTTCTACCCTGGGTGCCTATACTGTGATCGCCTCACATCCTTATATGTTGGCTTTGTCACTAGTCTCAGTGGCCATGTGGCAGTCTTATACTCACATGCCATGTTTTCATCCCGTCCTATTGTTGGGTATTTGGGTTGCTTCCAATTTTTTTACTTCTCCAAATAATGTCTTAATGACGATGCCTCCAGGTTATTCTTCATACAATGTCCCCTCTTATTTCCTTGGGATAAATTTATCATATTTGGATAAAATTCCACTATTTTCCTCCTCTCTTCCTCTCTCCTCCCCCTCCCTCCCTCCCTCCCTCCCTCTTTTCCTTCCTTCCTTCTCTCTCTTCCTTCCCTCCCTCCCTCCCTTCCTTCCTTCCTTCCTTTCTTCCTTCCTTCCTTCCTTCCTTCCTTCCTTCCTTCCTTCCTTCCTTCCTTTCTTTTTAGAGACAAGGTCTTACTAACCTGCTTAGAGCCTTGCTATGTTGCTGAGTTTGGCTTTGAACTCACGATTCTCCTGCCTCAATTTCCGAAGTCACTGGGACTACAGGTGTGTGTCACCACACTCGTCTCCACTGTGTTCTTTATGCATCCTAAAGGAGCATCTCACAAGTAAAAATATAGGTTTAGTGAACACTCAGTGTACATTATACAATAAGAAAGCTCAAGTCTATTTGACCAAATATTCACTCATGTAGCAATTTTTTCAATTATTTTCAGTAAATCCTCACCAACTGTTTAGTATTTTCTATCTGATAATAAAAATATGCTAGCTGCTGTGACAATTTGATTTTTGCAGCATACACCTACCTCTCTTTGATTAAATACATAGGAATTACATATGAAGCTGGATCATAATCCCAGCTGCTCATGTAATCCCAGCAGCTCAGGAGACTGAGGTAGGAGGATCCCCAGTTCAAAGCCAGCCTCAGAAATTTAGTACGATCCTAGCTAACTTAGTGAGACTCTGCTCAAAATTTAAAATAAAATAAACAAGAAGGATTGGAGATGTGGCTCAGTGCTGAAGTGTCCTTGGGGTCAATCCCTAGTAGAAAAAAAAGTTGGATCATGAAGTCTTTGAAAATTAATGTAGATATTTCTGAAAATATGTACACGATTCTTATTTAATTACTCCCAGAAGTCAGACATTAGAGTTCACTATCACATTCACACATATTTAACAGAAAAACTATTTGGGAGGAGGGGGTTTACTGGGGATTGAACCCAAGGGGCCTTAACCACTGAGCCACATCCCCTTTATATATATATATGTGTGTATATATATATATATTTCATATATATTCATATATATATGAATTTTATTTAGAAATTGGATCTCACTGAGTTGCTTAAAGTTTCACTAAATTGCTGAGGTTGGCTTTGAACTTGTGATCCTCCTGCCTCAGCCTCCCAAGCCACTGGTATTACAGGTGTGTACCAGCATGAACTAGCTAGTATGCTTTTTAATTTTAATCCTCACTTTATAGTAACTCATAAGGTTAGGTGTTAATTTTATTGTATTCAGATAAATGAATGAGAAGCAGAATAGATTTGTCATGGTTTTATAAATTACTACAAATATAATTCTTTTAAATCCGCATCATTTTTAAATTGGTTCAACCACTTTAAGTATTGTCATTTCTAGCATTTTAAAATTTTTCCCTCAAAAAGGAAATTAAAACTTATTTGAAATTCAAAACAACTTTTTCTAAAAGAAAGTGAGACTGATTTGACCAACAGCTTTGATGAAGACTCCTTTGTTAATGAGATCATATGATAGATATTTCTCACTCACTGAGTAGTCTGAATTTTTCTTTATATATATATAACAATATAAATAATAGCATTACAAATATGTATATTTTATATGCATATTTAAAACACGCACTAACATACAAAGAAATTAACATTATTTTTGTTTTCACAACCATTTCTAGACATTCCTATGTTAAACAAGGTGCCTTTAAGTTAAAAAAAACAAAAAACAGGTGTGAATGACGTAAGACATAACCACTCTAGCCTCCACTGTGTAACTCTCGTTTCTGTCTCTGGGAGTTGACGCTTCCAAAGGAGGACTCTCCAGCGGTATCGAGAGCACACCAGAGGCTTTCTGAATGAACTATCATGTTCCCCATCAACTCAGCTTGAAACACCAAATAATGTCATCGGAAATGTCAGCAGCATTTATCGAGACTTCTAATATTGAAAGGAAGCAAGACTTAAGATGGGGAAAGAGAGAAACCAAGATTAGATGAAGGGATTGAACCAGTATCTAAATAACAAATGAAGAAGCTAATAAAACAGAAACAATGGGAAGAATAACAAGAACTTCACAAACAAAAACGGAAAGAAAAATGCAAGAGAAAGAAATTAGAACGACAGTGTCAACTGGAATCAAACCCAGATGGAAATAACAGAAAACATGTTAGAAGATATGTTGTTCATAGTGCACTCCGCCTTATCATTGACTGTAGTTTTGATGACTTGATGGAATTAAAGGACATTAAGAAACTTCATAAGCAGATCCAATGATGCTATGCAGAAAATCGACAAGCACTGCACCCTGTGCAGTTTTACCTGACAAGCCATGGAGGCCAACTAAAAAAAGAATATGGATGAAAATGACAAAGGATGGGTCAACTGGAAGGATATCCACGTTAAACCAGAGCACTATAGTGAACTCATTAAAAAAAGACCTGATTTATCTTACATCAGATTCACCCAATATACTAAAGGAATTGGATGAATCGAAGGCATATGTGATTGGAGGATTAGTGGATCACAACCATCATAAGGGATTCACATATAAACAAGCATCAGATTTTGGAATCGATCATGCACAGCTCCCCCTTGGAAGTTTTGTGAAGATGAATAGTTGAAAAGTTTTGGCAGTTAATCATGTAGATCATTGAGATTATTCTGGGATACTTGGAAACAAGAGACTGGCAAGAAGCATTTTTCACTATCTTACCCCAAAGAAAGGAGCTGTTCCCACAGACAAAGCCTGTGAAAGCTATTCCCAAGACAAGCAGTTGCTATGGTTGAAGATGGATCAGACGGTGATTCCAGTGAAGGGGAATAGAGCAAAAAAGAAACAGAGTCACCACATAAAGACCAACAGCAGGATAAGGAAAATAGTACTGACTCTACAATGCCATCTGCACCACACTAACATTACCTGTTTTTCTTTTAGTAAAGAAAAATTAGGAGAAAGCGAGGTACTTCAAAGAATATTCAAATTGGAAAAAAATTATTTTTTCTTATTTCTTTTTTGAATTTTAAAAACTCCTTAGAACTAAATTATAATGAAAAACCTTTTAAACTCTGTAAGAATTTTTGTTTATTTTTGAGACAACTATGTATTGCTTTTTAAATTGCTTTTTAAGCCTCAACTAAGAGTTTTACAGAACTTTATAAGTATGCCCTATTTCTCTTTTATTTGCTGGAATGTATTCTTCAGAATGTGCCTTCTGATCTTTCAGTTCTTATCAATGACCTTTATACAGTGTCTTTCTAATCTACTGCATATGTGTTTGTGGGGGCAGATATTCATAAATGTCCTATAAGTCTATTAAAATGTTATATATGAGAGCTTATCCTCCATTTGGAGTTTTTACATTCAGTTTATTTAGTTAAAAAATGTACAATATTCCTAGGAATAAATATCAGTTTGCTACTTAATAATTCATTTCTTTTGGACTGTGGTGTAGTCTTTTGGACAATTCATGGTTCTGAAGTAATCACAAAACAGTTGAAAATCTCTTTAATTCATTTTATTAATTCCTATAATCGTAACAAATTATTTCAATTATAAAACTGAATTTTTGCAGGCTAGATTATTTTATAAGGCTGTTACTTTTGAAGGATCAATTTTGTCTTTACCTAATTTAAAATGTAACAGTCCTTATGAGCTGCCCTTTCCTTCCATATATTTTTTAAAAATACTTTCTGGCTTTTAAGGTGAATATTGTGGCATCTATCCTATAAGAATATTCAAACTAACATAAATGCATGTTTCTGTAAGTAACCTGTGCATGTATAAAAATATGCATGCAATTGTCTGTCCATATCATGTATGCATGCTTCTGTTACTACCTGATAACAGGACTGATTTGTATTATTCATGTGAATGATTGTGTTGAACACACTAACAGCAATTTGAATTTCATTAATACAAAACATAACCAAATACTCATCTGGAAAGGTTACCAGAGGAGCATGGGGCAAAAAAGGAACCGTTTTAGTTTCTAAACAGTGAGTATAGAGAAATAGAGAAGTTGTGTATAAAATAAAGTGATTGTTCTCTGTCACAGCTAAGGATGTCAGGAAACTTCACTGAGCTTTGGCAAAGTAAGTTTCTTTTCTTATCTGTTTTGTTTTAATATGTGACAGTTGTATTTAAACAATTACAAAACTTATGTACAAATTATATATTAACTTATATACACATTTAGTAAAAAGTTTATTATAGAATTGATGTTTACTATTTTTGTTGCTTTATTCTTAGTAATCTTTTATAGTTAGTCATTTTAAAGTAAAATCTGTAAGCAAGGTATGTCAATAAAGAAAAGCCCTACACTTCTAAAAGAAAAAAAAAACACAGGTGTAATTAACAGTAATTGATGGATCTTGGCAAAGCTTTTGGACAGCTTCCCAGCAAATAAGAAGAAGGTGCATGACTGGACAAAGAATACTTTAGAGAAAAGTTAGTTTCTAACTTTTTGTTTTCAATAACTTTGAGAATGAACCTAATCAAATATCAACTTATAAATCATTAAAAATAATTTTTGATGTCAAATCAAGTGTGAATTTTGGCATCCAACTTGAACAGCACTCTAAGTAACACTGCCATAGCAAACATCCTTACAATCCTCTCTATTTATATAAACACAGCTGCTTGGCACGTAGTTATAACAATGAACAGGGAAACAGAATTGGCAATTCATTGTTTAATTCTAGCAGTAAATAACACTAATCCACAGGCACAAGAACTAATTTCTTCAAAGACCAATTGATTTCTGAAGTACTTCTCCAACACATCTTTTAAAAATATTTTTATAGTTGTCAATGGACCTTTATTTTATTATTTACATGTGGTGCTGTGAGAATCAAACCCAGTGCCTCACACAAGGTAGGCAAGTTCTCTACCACTGAGCCACAATGCCAGCCCGCTCTCCAACACATTTTAACAATAATTCAATTGTATACTAATTGAAGTGCTCATTCAACTGAATAAAATTTAGCACTTACAGCTTTATGCTCCCATGAAATTAAAATTTTCATTTTATATATACAGAGAAATTTGGTAAATAATAATTAGAAGATTTCAAGCTTAAACATGTTATAATATGATACAATTCTAAGGAGAAATAAAAGGAAAATACCAGTTCAAGAAGAAAAATTACACTGTAGGAAAACATAAATTGAAAACCTCCCAATCTCATTTCTATGGCAAGATTGCCTAATGAATAACAATAGCCACACTGCCGCCCAGGTAACAACCTTCTCCCAGAACAGTGCCCTCTACTACACGGCTGTCCCCTTCACCAGGATTCATGGATAAGCTCATTCCAAAATACACTAATTCACTTGGAACAAGCTAAAATACCTTTCTTTCTAAAAGAACTATACTGCCAGAGGCAGTAGTGCATACCTGTAATCCCAGCAACTCAGAAGGCTCAGACAGGAGATAACAAGTTTGAGGCCAGACTCAGCAACTTAGTGAGACCCTACAGTGTAAGAAAAATGTATTAAGTACTGATAGTATTCAAGTAACTACTTAGAAATGACTCTTTTTTCTTTATTTTTGTAACATTGTGGTAGAAAAATTTCAAGGTGATACATTTTCAAACTAATTGCATTAGTTTTCCTCTTATTAATCTCTCTTTTTTTTTTTTTTTTTTGGCCATAATGGGGATTGAACCCAGGGCCTTGCACACACTAGGAAACCACCAAGCAACATCCCCAACTCCCCACCCCTTTTTTTTGAGACAGGATCTCTCACTAAATTCCCCAAGCTGGCCTCAAACCTGTGGTCCTCCTACCTTGGCCTCCCAAGTAGCTGGGATTACAGGAGTGTGCCCAACCCCTGCTCTCCCAGAACCTTAACCTGGAAACTAGATAAGTATTTCTGTAACTGAAACCAGTTTTATTCTATACTCTGATTCTTAGGATAAGAATGTGAACTCACATTTTTATGTAAAATATTTTCATTATACAGTTAGTACTTGAACTCACAAGAATTTTGGAACTATATTAGACTCAAGCATCAAAATACGAAAACCTATCTTTATAAACTGTTGTATTCAAGAATTATTAATGCATATTTGGAAGTACTTTGTTCCTCTGAATGAAGGACACTCAATTCATAGCACCCTCCTTCAGGCTGTTCCTAAATACACATGTCCTGGGAGGCACAGGGGAGAGAGTAGATTTTTTTTTCTTTTTTTTTTATGGTGGAGTGGGTCCTGGGGGTTGAACTCAGGAGCACTCAACCACTGAGCCACATCCCCAGCCCTATTTTGTATTTTATTTAGAGACAGGGTCTCACTGAGTTGCTTAGCGCCTTGCTTTTGCTGAGGTTGGCTTTGAACTCACGATCCTCCCGCCTCAGCCTCCCAAGCCAAGATTTTCAACTAGAGTTCTGCTCAATCTCATCTATGAACTCACACCTTTCAGTATTTACCCAGTCATTTCTATTTCTGAGATTTAAGTATAAACTATAAAATTTATTTTGCTTTTAATTCACCTTTCAGGACTGACTAGCCTACCTACTCCTTTCCTCTCTTCCTCTCTCCCTTCTCTTCCTTTTTTCCTTTGGTTTTGCTATTGAATTTTATAACAGAAGATAACATATGCACTCTCTTGAATTCTTTTTTTTGTAATTGAATGCTATTTTGGGAAGTCACTATTACCTACTACTACCTATTTCAATTGTGCTTTTATATTTTAATACAGCACTATACTCATTTATTAATACTCCCATGAGATAGGTTAATATATTACCTCTTTTTGACAAAGAATTTAGAAATCTGACATCCTCTCCCAAGAACATTTGAGGGACTGTGGCAAATTAAGAATCAGAGCTTTGTCTTAACTCAGAAGCTAGTGGTCCGATAAACCAAACACCTTTATAATTAATAACATAAATCAAGAAGATACTTCACACTTTTTAAGGTACATATGTTTTTGGACAGGCATTTCAAATGTGATTTAATAAAAGGTTCTAACAAAAGCAATTTCTATGTGTAAAATCTTAACTGTCAGATTTCCTGTGTGACCTTTGAGTTTGAGACGTTTTGACCAGCATGGGGCCCTTCTTTGGGAAGTAAAAATCATAGCATAAAGAAAACTAAGCATGTGCATATAAGGTATTCAGTTCTTTATACTCTTCAAGCAATTGCTGATTTAACTTGCATGAAATACATAGTGAGCTAGATTCTCAGCCTCCCCTTTATGTCTATATCTGTAAGTAGATACAGATATTTAGATAGATAAGTTATGTATGTCTATCTATACCTACATAGTAGTAATTAGGTATAGATAGACATATATAACTTGTCTCTTTATAAGGGCTAAAATGAGAACTAAAAGTAATGAGAATTCAATTGAATATGATTAACTTGCAGGGTATATTAACTAGTTCTCTTGATGCTTTACTGTAATGCAAAGTATGTGATATCTTTAAAACATTTTGTAATAACCATTCCAATGTTAACCAGTAGGCCAGATTTGTATTTCTGATGCTTTTAATGTACTTTTAAAACAAAGTTTGGAAAATAAAAGTATGGAAAATCCAAAAAAAAAAAAAAAAAAGAAGAAGAAGAAGAAGAAAAATTAAGGAGGTAAAATAAAAATAAAAGCTTGCTCATGTCTTTTTAAATGGACAATGGGATGGTATGAAGTCCTTGGGTACCCAGGTTTTCTGTCTGATAGATATCTTTGTGTGTGTGTGTGTGTGTGTGTGTGTGTGCGCGCGGTATTGGGGACTGAACCCAGGGTTTTGTGTGTGCAAGGCAAGTACTCTACCAACTGAGCTATATCCCCAGCCCTGACAGATATCTTTAAAAGATATTTTTAAAAATTTTATTTTAAGATGCAATATTTACCATAGAGCATATATTCTCTCCTTCTGAACTGTATAAACAGGATAAAAATTTCAGATGTGCACTTATCAAAGTACCAGCAAGTACCTAGTTTTTAAAAATTCTTTTGCAGAATACAGAAGCATGAAAATCAAGAGCCTACCCAGTGCCACTGCCCAAAGACCTCAGATCTTAGTATTGGCCATCAGCTCCCTGCAAGATTCCACACAAGGTTCCATACAGTACTAGCTATTCCATTTTGCTCCTGACAATCACAGTCATTTCTGTTGATGTTGTTAGGCTGCACTACAGTCTTCCGAATGAGAGACCTACCCACTGACTCTGTTTGAAAGTTATCCTCCAAATTCAAGAGCCCAACTTTATAAGTATCCTGAGAGCTGATGTCCCAGTCCTTAGTCCTGCTATTCAACTGGCAATGCTCCCTGCAGCCGAGCCATCCATCCACTGATACTGGACTTGTGCCTAACCAATCAAAAGGGAAGCATACAAAAAGGTCTAGGATCTCAAAACAGGAGCAGGTTAAGCTCACCATGTATGCATTATAGTGCTAACTGTCTGATACAGATGAAGTACTATTTTCAGGGTGAGTATCCTATACCCAAAACGCTTGAAACCTGAAATGCATTAATTTTGAAATTTTCTAGATTTTGGAATATCTGCATATATATAATGAGATACCTTGGGGATGGGAACAAAGTAAACACAAAATTCACTTCTGATTCATGTGGATCTTAAACACGCTGCCTGAAGGTAGTTTTATACACTATTTTTTCACATTCCTGCATCTTGACTGCAACCTGCCACATGAGATGAGGTGTAAAATCTTGCACTTGTGGCAGTATGTCAGTGCTCAAAAAGTTTTGGATTCTGGAGCATTTCAAATTTCAGATTTCAGGTTTTGGCATTTGAGATGCTGAACCTGCTGCATAATTTAGTGACTTCAGAATCAGCTTTGCCTTTTACCTTTTACCTGATGTTGCTCAATTTGCCTAACCTCTGAGTTTATTCCCAGGCCTATAAAATGGGGGTAATTTACGTTGTCATTAGTACTAAGTACTAAGTCATGTATTGCCTGACTTTCAGGCACTTCAGACAGTGCCTGAAAATGTTGAAATGTTCAAAACACCAGTTGCTCTCCTCTGTGTTGCACTGCTACCTTTAAGAACTGCTGTGCTAACTAAAAACAAAGCAGAGCATGAGCCAGTTTCTCATTACCAGCTCACTCCACTTGGACCAGTACTCGCTGTACCATCCACATGCGGCAGAAGAGAGGGTGATGACAAGTGGCCTGTCCTCTGATAATTCCACCACAAGAGGAGCAGCAATGGTTCAGCGAGATGTGTGCATCTCTTGGGTTCATCACTTTCTTTTAAAGCTCAACCATTATAGGACACAGAGAAGGAGGAAGGAAAAGAAAGGAGAAAAAGAAAGACCAGGACCTTGATATCAGGCATAGGAATAAAAGAACAGTTAATATTTTAACTCAGGAACCCTTCACAAAACCATGCACACTTTTCCAACTTCTGGCCAAATTCCAAATCTGTGCATAGCCATCTTTTAATACATCAGAAAATACAACTGCCTGGGGATAGAAGGAAAAGGAGCCAAGTCACCAACAATGCTATCTTCTAGTTTAATCACTAAGTGAAAACTATTTAAAATTTTCTCTTTCCTCCAGTTTCTTAGGCCCTCCTATTTTACATCTAAGTAAATGATCACTACCGTCAAAAACTTACCCACTTCAGATGAATCCCATTTTAAGAACAAAACATTTAAGAGCATCTAACAATTTGGTCTGTCTCTTCTCTCTGAATAGTGCCCAAATAACGCCTGCATGCCTCATGGGCAGTTCCTACTGTCCAGGCAAATGCTGCAAACCTCTGGGCTCCGTAGCTGATCCTGGAGGGCTCTCCCTCCAGTTTTCCAGAAGCTTCCATCCTCCAAACTGGACTTCAAGCTCCCTTGACAAGCCAGCCCCGGAAAGAGAAATGCTACCCACCTCCCTCTTTAATTTCCATATGATTTCTATTTAGAAATAGAAGGGTCAGTTGACCTGGGCTTGTTTTTTCTTAATGTGATTAGGTATTATTTTCCTTTGAATATTTTTAGTTGTAGATGGGCAAAATGCTTTTGTTTTATTTATTTATTTTTACGCGGTGCTGTGTATCAAACCCACGTGCTAGGCAAGTGCTCTACCACTGAGCTACAACCCCAACCCTGACCTGTGTTTTTCTGTGAGCTCCTTATGGGCTTCGCTTGGGACACCCTTACATCCTCAATACCCAGCAAAGGCCAAGAATAGGCACCTCAACAAAGGATTAATAAACTAGTCTTTGCCTGCAAAAGACACAGGCACCTCTCAGGGCAGGAGGATGTGGTCTTCTCTTATTTCACACTTAGCCTTAGGTAAGTATTGTTTTTGGAAGAAAATATACCTTGCAAACAAATCTTGAATATTCTTCCCATCAATGAGGATTTCATGTGTTCAGTTTTGGATTATTAAACTGAGGTATGGAAGAACAATCTCAGGGTAGGAGGCACGGCCCAGGATAGAACCAATAAAAGAAAAAAAGGTCAACTTAATAGCAATTTCCCATTTATAAAGAAATTGATAACAAGCACCTGATGGCTACTGGTTTATTTATCTGAACTAATGCAGGCTTAGGAAGAGGGTGCAAAGGGCAGAATGAGGGGCACATGTGCTGGCTCAAAGCTGAAACCCTAAACAGCAAAGCCCAGGAAAGTGTGCAGTGGCCTCGGCAGGACTCACCTTGCCAGTGCTTAACAGCTGAGAAAGCAGCTTTTCAAATTATTTCACATGATCTTCATGAACATTTCAGGTAAAATTATAATATCCATCCACTTTGCTCTTCTAAGACAAGAATCACAATTAAGAAACTTGGGGCTGGGGTGTAGCTCAATGGGAAAGCACTTGCCTAGCATGTGTAAAGCCCTGGATTCCATCCCTAGCACTGCAGAAAAAGAAAAGAGAAGGAAAAACAAGAACACAATTAAGAGTCTTGACACAAATCTAAGTACTTACATATACATTGGCATTTGCTGAAGATGATAACATATTTTTTAAAGATTTTTTTAGTTGTGGATAGACACAATACCTTTATTTGTTTATTTATTTTTATGTGGTGCTGAGGATCCAGTGCTTCACACATGCTGGGTAAGCAGTCTACCACTGAGCCACAACCCCACCCCTCAAATAATTTTAGTTAAGAGTCTAAATCCACAATTTTTAAACATTCACTCTGAAAAAATACCAATATTCTCTTAATAGACACTTATTCTATTATTTTTGTATTTTTGTGATGCTGGGAGTCAAACCCAGGCCCTCGTGGATGGCAGACAAACACTCCACCACTGAGCCACAGCTCAGCCCTGCACTTCTGTAAGTGCACAGTTTATTTTGATATAATTCTCAGCAACAATGCTGCCAAAAAAAAAGTGATCTAAATAGGCACAGTAAGTAACTTTTATGGAATATTATATATACCAAATAGTTCTTTCCCCTGGTGAATACAGTTTAACGCTAGACAATGTATTATTTTAAATCCTTCAAATACGGAACTACATGCTTCTTGACTTTTGTCAAACCTCAAAAGACCATGTGTTTTGTTCTAGAGAAGGTGATGTTAACGTCAGTCTCCTGGGGCCTGCTCACCTCCACTTGAAAGATCTTAAAATAAGTTATCACTGACCTTAGAAGCATCGAGGCCCCACAACCACTTATGCAAGATTTTACACCTTTCACCTTAATCAATATTCAGATGCAAAACACAAAAAATCGCAAAAGTCCAATTTTATCTAGAGGATTGTAAAACCACAGAGAAGATTCTGCCCTCCTCTGCTCATGAAAAGCATGAATAAATCTCAATTCAATTAATTTTATTCAAGTTCCTCAGACATTAAGTACTCTTCCTTCTAATTTACTATTTCAGAGGGCTGTAAAATAGCAGTAAGTACATTGCATTGCTGGGCTAAGACAATTTTACAATTGTTTTGAACATCAACATGAGAAATTGTACTAAATATAAAGCCACGGTTGAAAATTATAATGTGTGCTTTTAGGTTCAACAGGTGGGGACAAGAACACAAGCCAGAAAGAAAAGCACACTTTGGGATCCAAAGATAGCTGTGCCCACTGTCTGAAACACATCCTGAAATGTGTTGGAGCTTCAATGCCAATAAAACCTTGCAATGCCATTGTCCCCTTATAGGATAGTTTTCGGGAGTAAGTAAATGACATATAAAGGACCTAACACCTAGGTGGCATGCAACTGTCATATTTTCTTTTCCCTTGCTCCAGAGATATGAGGAAAAATAGCAGCAAGTTTA
>JAJEJO010000935.1:0-24849 GCA_020662805.1 Glaucomys volans | reverse complement strand
GCTAAAGTGACCATGGATCCAGTACCATTCTCTTGAACTATGATTTCTGACAAACTAATCTGAACTAAGATGTAAGTATCTAACAATCCGCATACTTTTTAAGTGCCTGGAGAGACCCTTATAGATCTTTGAATCAAACGCCACATTTTACAAGTGAATAATCTGAATCCAAAGATGTCAATGTATCAAAGTGACAGCTTGTTAGGATGTCATATGAAAGATAATGAGCCACCTCTCCCAGACTCTCCCAGAAATGACATTTTGACAAGCACCATTCTTCCTTGACCAAAATGATAAGGAAGTGGAATGTTCAAGTGCTTACAGACTGGTATATTCATTTTGAGGTCTATGAGACTTCTAGGAACTCAGAACATCTATGCTTCCAGGGTCCCTAAGGCAAAGGATTATCCACTGTCTATGTTTCACTGAATATGAAATAAAGGAAAAAGTGCTAGATAATAATCTTCCCCAAAATACTTTGCAGATTATCTTGTCTCATGATCTTTCCTGAATGAGTCATCTCAAAATGCAGCTCAGATCTGCAAATTTAGAGACCTAAAATCATCTGTGTTCTGATTACCCTGAACTGTCCTTATTCTTTCATTATATCCCCCTAAATTCCAGATTTGGACATTTAGGTCACTGGTTGGAAGACAAAACATAAAACACTTTCTTTCATAATTAGTTTTCTCTTTCTGACATCAGAAAGCCTCTGCTTCAAACTCTTAGGTTAATCAAACAGTATGTAAAAATTTATGAGTGACCCTCACATGTTTTCTTAACACCAGTCAGAGAAGACTAGTTAATCCTGCACAAGGGCAGGGTCCCTATGAGTCACTGCTATTCTCTGACCTTAGTAGCTCTTCAATTTGAATGAGCAGCAAAATTACCTGAAGTGCTTCGCTGGCAGTTTCTGTGGTCACTCCAGAGTTCCCCACTGGGTAGGTCTGTGGGGGCCAGGACTCTGCATTCTTAAGAAATGCTTCAGGTGGATCCAATGCTAGTGTCCAACACTGCCTTCCACAGCACTAAGCAGTTCTGGCTTTCCATGGTACAAATTCAGAGGTGATTATTTTGCTAATTTGGGGATTTGTTTACAAGTGTTTTCTCATGAAACAAAATACTGGCCATATGCTTAAAACATATACATATGTATGTAACTACACATGCATGCATATATGTCACTTATACCCCAAGCACCAAAATCTTGGACCTAGAAAAAGTTTGAACCACATGGAATATTGCCAATATTCAACTCTTTTTGATTTATAGAAAATGAGTTCATGTAGTTAAACCAAAATCTGCATGGAATGGCTGTTATATACACACAGCCAGTCACCTCAAGAAGTCCCCTGATGCCACACATTGGTTCTCTGCTTCAGTAATTACATTATACCTGCAAAGTGTTTTTCAGAAAAGATGACTGAAGCTCAGAAAAATGAAATAACACACCAAGGCCACACAGTTACTTGGAGGTGGAAACAATTCTAAACCAAGAAGAGGTGATCAGATTAGGAGATTCTGCCTTTTTCTCTGAGCCCCAGGGCCCCCAAAGCTTCCTGTCTCTATCTAAAGAGGCGACACCCACAACCTGCCAAGGGTGAGTAACAAAGGATCCCCAACAGTCAGCTTCTCAGGGTTCCCTGTCTGCTGAGCACTGCTTGAAAGAAAGAAAGAGGCTTGGGCTGGGGTTGTGGCTCAGTGGAAGAGTGCCTGCCTAGCATGTGTGAGGCACTGGGTTTGATTCTCAGCACCACGTTAAATAAATAAATAAATAAAGGCATTGTGTCCATTACAACTAAAAATATATTTAAAAAAAAAAAAAGAAAAAAGAAAGGAAGAGGGTCTTTAAAAACCCACACAAGATGGAAATGGCAACTGACAGTGAGGCTAGAGGGGAAAACTCCTACAACATGTTGTCTGTGTTCAGAACAGGATACCCTCGAAATCTGGTGCTTTGGTCGGCTGAGTACTTTAACTAAAGGACATCGAAGGCCTAGCCTTGAGAAGTGGGGTCTCTCTGACCTTCTCCTGCCTTCTGCCTTTCTCCCTCAAAGTGAGTCAAAGATATAGGAATTCTTTGCTAAGATGGGCCACAAGAACTGGAACCTCTCTCCCTTCTCCACCATCATTCTGGAGGGGTCCTGACTGATACCTGCAGGAAGGAATGCCACATTGGCCAAGCAGAATCTGGACAGGCCCTGCTGCATTTCCCCTCACCATCCACCACCATTAGATCAGACCTTCCATCCAGCTGCATTTCTACATTCCTCAGAAAAAAACAGGCAGTTTTCCTTGGGTCTTCATTGCCAAAGGCTCTCTTGTCTCCTTAAACTTTTAAGTCAATAAATGTGTGATGCTTGCCAGGAGCAGTGGCGCACACCTGTAATCCCAGCACTTGGGAGGCCGAGGCAGGAGGATCTTGAGTTCGAAGCCAGCCTCAGCAACTTAGCGAGGCCTTTAGCAACTCAGTGAGACCCTGTCTCTAAATAAAAATACAAAATAGGGCTGGGGATGTGGCTCAGTGGTAGAATGCCCCTGAGTTCAATCCCCAGTACCAAATAAATAAATAAATGAATGAATGAATGAATGTGTGATGCTCTTTTCCTGTTAACACATCTTTTGTTATGGAAGTATCTTCCCTGACCCCAGTGGTGAGCACAGAAAGGGACCACGACTTTCCACCCTGGAGTATACACACCAATGAATGCCCAGGCCCTGAGGCACCATATGCAAGCTTCAAAAGTCAAGGAAGTAGAAAACACAGTTTATGAGATTGTTGTCACAGTCGCCTCTTTTATTAAGTTTTATCACCTGGGAGGTACCCACTGAATGAAAAGCAAGGAGAGCATGCCTGCTACAATAAAGATGAGCCCAGTGCTATCAGGCTGCCATCTGAGCTCTGTGTAGCTGTCACTGATTTCATTCTATATCTGAAATAAAAGGCAGCAGAGACAGTATATATTATTCTCTACGACAGAACCCTCTTATGGTGATATCACAGTTCCTTTAATATCCCGATGACTAAATCAAATCCTCCTAGAGTAGAATCTTGATAAATCTACTGCACACTAAAATTTACATTTTAGTGATCAGTATTATATCAAAATTCTACTTTATAGAAATAACTAACTTACTTTATAATTTGCTTATATGAGATAAAATTATAGCCTTACATACTTAATTAACACTTTTCCCTTCAAATTTAGCAACCAAATCTCTATATACCCATAAAACTACAAACTGCACTGGACACTAAGCCCACACCTGGTTCTGTTGTTAAGGTTATTGGCAACACTTTTAAAAAGTCTCAATGGATAGAAAGAAGAAAACAAAAAAACAGCAAGAGGCTTAAGTAATTTGTTATCTTCTCCAAGGGAACTTCATTCAATCATACTTACTCATTCAACAAATATCTACTGAGTACCACATGCTAAACACAGTTCAGTAATCTAACTTTGTACATCATCAGTATTTTTAAAGGAATACTTTAAATCTCTAGAATCATGTATCTAGACAGAATATGAGGTTTCAATTTCAAGTATGTGATTATTACATGAGGAAAAGTTCCTCAAGTTATTCAAAACTAAGAAGAAATTTCAAATATGAGGCTCCAAATAGATTTTCCAAAGGGTGTGATCTAATTCCTCTTTCCCCCAGTTCCAGACCCACCTGTGAATACATTGTGACCCACAGCAGGAAGCAGGGGAGATGCAGGAGGTCTCTGACTTCCACAGAAATCCCCAGCAATAAATCTGCTTTCTGCATATTGAATAAGAGCAAAAGATTAAAATGAATATTCACTCATCTGAAAACAAACTGATGCTCTATAAGCTTTTATGCTTTGCAGCCCATAAAAAGTAAAAGTTTTGCTTCAGCTTAGGCTGATGCACATTGAGATAAATCATTCTTAAATAGTAGTCTGTTCCTCCTGGAATATTCTAAAACCTTAGCAGTTGTGACAAGTCTCTGAGTTCTCCACTCTCTTCACTTGCTCCTATGTGTCCTCAGTCTTCAGTCTTTCAGCCTGTGAGGACATTTCCCTTCCCAGAGTCCCAGTCCTGGTAAAACACAGCCTGCTTCCATGGGGTTCTCCACCTCACCTTGCTTCCAAGCCAGGGCCCAACTTTTATAGTTTAAAGCCTCATTAGTCTTCTGAGCTTAAAGCAGGGGGAAAAAAATGACTAAATCATATTTCCATGCAAATTCTAATGATTTCTTGAATTATATACTTAAATCCTCAGTGTCATAGAAGTAAAACTTACGAGATGCCAGTGCAGTATATATAAGCCATTTCCTAAAGATGTTCTGCACCTATACAGAGCCATTCACTCCAATGCTTTTGCTGCTCTACCACAAAAAGAACCCAGAGGTGAACATGAACTCTTACTTGGTCAGCAAATAAATACTACCTATTCCAATTCTACCTCTGTCTTAGACTAGCCAGCAACATATCACACAGCAAAAAAAAAAAGAAAAGAAAAAATGAGTAAGTAAAAAATGAGCAGAGGAGTCTAAAGTTGTTTTGGGGTGAGTGCTGAATTACAACAAACTATACCACAGTTAGGACTAATAGAACTACAGCTCTCACTAAAGAATTTAATTTTACAATAAGGAGTTAGAGATCCACATACAAACAATTGAAGTCCACTGGCATCCCCTTCTTTAGCTGTAAGTGAATCAAGTTCAGGATGCCTTCCATGGAGAAGACCAGGCCTTTCCTGGCTCAGGCAGGTGGGTTTAGGGCTGCAGCTACACCTAGTGATCAGCTCTGTATGACAGCAGCAGGAGGCTAGCTGGCCTGTGACAAGCACTCTGAACCTATTTCTCTCTCAAAGTCTCAGTCTGGCTGAATGCATTTCAGGTAAATCTGTTAAAAGAACAACACAATCACTTTTATTTACCCAGAGTGTTAAGTGACAGAGATACTATGTCTATATTTTGTGGCTAACAAAAACTGGACTCTAATTCAGGCTGTGCATTGTTAGTACTTCGACAAAAAGTGAAAATTCTTTATTTTTTTAATCGGGAAGTTCAGAGTGTATTTCCAAAGGCAAAGTTTCACATTTCCATGTTAAAACTCCAACTCTTACATAAATTATCTTCCCCATTCTTTCCTAAGAAAGTCCCTATTTCTTTACACTTGCATAGGTCTCGAAATTCTTAATATGACAATTTTTCAAAGTGTGTTAACTATGTCTTCCTTATCTTTGCCTATTTCCACATCATTAAAAAGTCTTATAAACAGTAAGTGAGAAACAAATTCTTTAAGGAAAAAAATTATGCATTTTAATTTTCTAAGTTTTATACAATGAGGATGAGTCAAGAAAGGTCTCAAGCCCCATCCCATCTCAATTAGCAGAGTCAACATGAGGCTAATGACCTCCCTTTTATCCCATCCCATTGCATTATCCAAGGGGCTAACTTCCCCAAGTATAAACAGCAAGATTCTGGAAAACAAATATTAACTTGAACTAAAGGAGTTATTTTAATAAGCACATTGGGTTACACCATTATTACAATAAGCCAAAAAATATCTTCTAGCTGAGCACAGTGTCACACACTGGAATCCCAGAGGCTCTGGAGGATGAGACAGTAGGATCACAAGTTCAAAGACTGTCTCAGCAACTTAGCAAGACCCTGTCACAAAGTAAAAAATAATAAGGCCTAGGATGTGGCTCAGTGGTTAAGCACCACTGGGTTCAATCCCTGGTACAAAAAAAAAAAAGAAGAAGAAGAAGAAGATCTTATGTACCAAATGTCAACCTGAAGAAATAAACATTACATGAAATTTTAACTAGAATTTTACACTCACTATAGGAAACTTTATATATTATAGTTTCACAATGGTTGTATCAGTACCTTCCACAGGGTAGACTACTGCTGGAGATATCACACCACTACTGTTAGTGAAGTCATCTAACAGTCACAGCACAATCACATGGCCAAGTCCAGAATTTCCGCAGTGCTCATCAAGAGGGCAATAAGTGAATGAACGCACATTCTCTTTTCACTCTAGTTCTCTTTCAGCTCTTATGAAGGGAGTCTGATAATTAAGGGGTCCTTTTTTATTTGCTTGGAAATTGTTTTACTTTGACAAATGTTTAGTCACTTCTATGAATATAATTATTATTGTTGCTATTGTTTCAATGGTAAATAAAATGCATTTCCTGTCCACATGGAACTCACATTCTAGTACCACATAAAAACCTGAGAAGTAGCATACCAAAGCTAATCATCGTCTTTTTACCATAAGCTTCAAAAGTTTTTGTCATCTTAATGTAATTAATGCAATTATTATCTCTCTATATATAAATATATTTTTTACAGTGCCTCTCATATTTTCAGGCCATCAGAATCCCCTGGAGGGCTTGTTTTTACAGATTGCTAGGACCTGAACCTACAGTTTATGACTCAAGACCAGAGAGTCTGCAGGTTTCACAGCCTCCTGAGTGATGCTGCTGTTGCTGGTCCAAGCAGCACACTTTAGGAACTCCACTTTTAGAACAACAGCTCTTCAGCATGGACACAAACCAAGGGGATGCTATTGGACACTGCTCTAAGATGACAGGACATCAGAACACCCTGCCTGGCCCTGGGCAGCAACATCTGGAAAGAGAACTTCAGGTATTCCTGTGCACAATGTTTTGAGATGTCGGGGTATTCCGGGTACCCCCAGCTCTATGCTAAGATGGCGCCTGGCGGTATGCCAGTTTTGCTGTTGCCACGGAGTAAACAGGTTTATCTTTGCGAAAGTTATTCCTATCGGTTGGTTGTAAACTGGCCACACGTGTGTCCAGTTCGTGTTTTAAGCCTTTGTCTATGCTTGCCCATGCTTGCGTCACGTGAAAGTTCTGTGATTGGTCAACTGAGGGTATGGGGGGCGGGGAGGAGAAAGAAGAGAAAGAAACGTGGGCACAAAAAATAAAGAGCTGTATACACATTCCTGGGATCGCGTCTTTGTTGTGGGCGACAAGACGATGATATTGAGATGCACAGATGCAAACCCTGTTCCCCATCAACACTGGCCCAGTACCCCAGGCCTTCCTCAGAGCCACCAAAAGCTGCTAAGTTATAGATCTAACTACATAATTGTCACCAAAGGGAGCTTAAGAGCAGAATCCCTCTCCTGCAAGTATCTACAAAACTTGTCCCACCACAGTATACAATTCTTTTCTCATCATCCTGTTTTCTTCTTTTCTTTTTCGCACACACACCCATTACCTTAATTATGCCCTGGTCTTGCCAGCTGCCTCCTCTCACCCCCTCCAACAGGGAGAGGGATGGACTATGGACTAGGAAGCTGGTGACTAAATCTTTCCTCTCCTGCACCCAACACAGCCCTGTTTAGTTTTCTCTGCTGGGTTTTTCAGAGTTATCGAATAAACTAAGGCTTTCTGATGACTAAACTACAAACCCCCACAATACTTTAGGAACTGAGAAGCTGCATCCTCTTCTAAAGGAAGGTTTATAATATTTTGTATCTTTTTAAAATATTTCATTAGGCTGGGCGAGGTGGAGCATGCCTGCAATCCCAGCGGCTCTCGAAACTGAGACAGGAGGATCTCCAGTTCAAAGCCAGCCTCAGCAAAATAGTGAGGCCCTAAGCATCTCAGTGAGACCCTGTCTCTAAACAAAAAACAAATAGGGCTGGGAATGGGGCTTAATGGTTGAGTGCCCCTGAGTTCAATCCCTGGTACCCCCCCTAAAAAAAATTTCATTAGTGTGTTAGATATTCATAATTAAACTATCTCTGGCTTGTAAAATAAGCCTGTGGACACAGTCTATGTTATATTCAGTGAAGGATAAGCACACTGAGGTGTGAAAATGTAAGAAAGTTTGTGGGAAAGTTGACTTTTAAAGACAGGAATCTTAATATTAAAGTAAAATGCAGCCGGGCACCGTGGCACATGTCTGTAATCCCAGCACTTGGGAGGCTGAGGCAGGAGGATCGAGAGTTCAAGGTCAGCCTCAGCAATTTAGCGAGGCCCTAAGCAACTCAGTGAGACCCTGTCTCTAAATAAAATACAAAATAGGGCTGGGGATGTGACTCAGTGGTGGAGCGCCCCTGGGTTCAATCCCCAGTACCAAAAAAAAAAAAAAAAAGTACCCTAAAAAAATTTACGTTTAGAGAAATGTTGGAAACATTAAAATTTTTGACCTCCTAACTGGAAATTATGTTCCAGAATATTTATCTAATCCATGTTCATTCTAGGAAACAATGAAATCTCCAACAAACACTAAAAGGAAACCATACTTACTTCAAAACATAGTTCCTCCAAAAAATAGATCACAGCCTAACGGTTCTGAGAATGTATTATGCTCTATGAAAAATTTAAAGTCACTTACTTATAGAATTGTCCCAGAAATGCTTAAATTCCAAACCAATTTTTCCCAGATATATGCTTCATTTGTACAAGGCTTAAATAATCTGAGGACATGACTGAAAGTACTTGCTTTTTGAGGAAAGTTCATTTAGACTTATTCAAGTTGTATACACACTTATCTATATATCATTATATGCAGGAACTTCCTATGTGAAAACCTGTAAAATAATCCCATACTAAAACCTATAATTTTTTAGATCATAACAATTTATTGTCCTCAAGCAATTCTTCCTTACAAACACATAGCACTAAGCACGTCATAGTAATTTCCTGACATATTTCTTTCAGGCTCACTGATTTAAACTTGAAGTATTTTCTTCCTATCGATTATCTAGTGAATACACCACAAAAATGTAAAATGAAAAAGAAAAATTAAATCAGAATGCTAAACAAATCTATCTCCGCTCTTTTAATGGACTCTTATGGTCTGTGTTTTGAAATAATTTTAGGCTTCCAAAAACAGTACAAAGAGTTCAAATACACCATTTGCACAGCTTCCCCAGTGCTAACACCTTACATAAGCAGAGCAGAGTTACCAGAACTAAGACATCAACACTGGTACAAAGTACTAACTGAGCTCCAGACTTTATTCAGGGTCCAGAGAGGTAGCTCAGTGGTAGAGCACTTGCCTACAATATAAGAGGCTCTGGGTTCCATTCCCAGCACTGAAGGAGAGAGAAAAAAAAAGTTATGAAGACTCTATTCAGATTGTGGCAGTTTCCCCATAAATATCCTCGAAAGATTACTTCAAAAAGTAAATTTCTCGAGCCAGGTGTGGTGACGCACACCTATAATCCCAGTGGCTTGAGAGGCTGAAGCAGGAGGATCGGGGAGTTCAAAGCCAGCCTTTGCAAAGGCAAGGCCCTAAGCAACTCAGTGAGACTCTGTCTCCAAATAAAATACAAAATAGGACTGGGGATGTGGCTCAGGGGTGAGGCGCCCCTGGGTTCAATCCCCAGCACCAAAAGTAAGTAAGTAAGTAAGTAAATAAATAAATAAATAAATAAAAATTAAAAATAAATAAATACATAAATTTAAATAAATAAATAAATAAATTTCTCCAGTAGAATTAAAAATTCACTAGTCCCAAATTCACACAGTTATGCTAAGGTTTAAGGTTTAATGTATTCCAAATATGGTAGGTGGAACAAAGGGCCAAGTTTGGATTTCTTTTTTCTTTTTTTAACATTTCACTTCTTTTTAAAACATATACCTTTATTTTATTTATTTTCATGTGGTACTGAGGATGAAAACCAGTGTCTCACACATACAAGGCAAGTGCTCCACCACTGAGCCACAACCCCAGCCCCCAAATCTGTATTTCTATTTCTGCAAACTAAAGTTTAACAGAACTTAATACATCACTCCCATTACAAGTTAGAACTAAACACTTCATCATATAACATATATTACAACTTGACTTTTTTTTTATTTTTCAACTAGAACAGCAAAAATGATGATTTATTGTACACATGTTACACTGGCCACAAATGAGAAATGAATTAGTCCAGAATACCAAAGGTCCCAGGTAAAAGACTAACAGGGGCTGTTACCAGCAAGGTGGGTCTTCTCTCAGTGGTGGTCTTGGCAACGGGATGGCCATATAAGTTCTAAATCCACTGAGACAAAATCTGGACAGTAGGGGGCAGTCCAACAACTTGTATCAACATCCCCCGCCTCTGGCATTCCTTATTTCTACTCCTTTGGCCTCCACAGTGCACAAGCTAGTTTACTTGGACCTCTGCCTCATCTTTCTTCCTTTGCACTTCAGCCTGTGCATTCATTTCTTCCTCCACTTGGCTCTCATGGCGCAGAGGTTTCCAAGAAGATGGAGCTAAGGCTGAGATACAAATTGACTTTTAAAAATATTTTTTAGTTGTAGATGCACATTTTATTTGTTTGTTTATTTATTTATTTAGTGTGCTGAGGATCGAAGCCAGTGCCCCACACATAATAGGCAAATGAGTGCTCTACCACTGAGCCACAACCCCAGCCCATAACTTGACTTTTAAGAAATGGGTCAAAATGAAATAACTGGCCAACTGTCTGGATTCTTACCATGAAAATGAGAAGTTTAAGCCAAAGCAAAATGACTTAACTTTCTTCCTCGGGTCTTACATGCTTTGTACAAAAGTTATTTTTAATTAATATTCAAAGTCTTGGGAACAAAGTGAACTTGGGCCATTCTAACTAACAAGTTAAGATATTGTAAACATTTTTAAGGAAAGGTTTACAGTTGATAAAGTCACCCTCGGTCAAAATCTTAATTCTTTTCTCTTTCAATGAGTTTAGCACTCTGTTTCTGATGTCTGGTATCCAAAAGATGTCTACTCCACTTCTTGAAATGAGTCACTAGCAATCAATTTCAAATCCATTCCAAAGAGGCCAGGACAGCACTGCTGACGGGCACAGCAAGGTGTCTTATGCATAAATCTTACACAGAAAACTCCCTGAGTACCTAAACTTCACGATTTAGTCTATGAGGTGATCTCAAGAGAAGACCCACAGGGAAAATGTAAGCCAAATCTAACTTTTACAATCACTCCTCTCCTTCCTTTTATGACAGTCAATTCACACACATCCTGAAAGTTTGCAAATGATCAAGATTCACATTAGTAATGTATTAGTTGAGTGCCTATGAGAGCTAGGGCCCTCTGTTAAATGTTGTATGGGGAACCAAGAAAGAAAAAAAATTGTTTTTGCCCTCAAGGAGTGGACAATCTAGCTCCTCTGTTTCTAAAATCTATGCCTACATCAGATGACAAGCAGCCAAGTATTGCCGTTTCCAGGAGAACTCCAAAAAGAAATGTGTCAATGTCACTCACAACATCATATTAACTTTCCCAAACATACAAAATAATAAAACATGACTTTTGCAAAGTATGAAGTGCCTTGAACCTGTATGAACTAAAATGCAAAGTGAAGGGGAAAAAGTGTAATGAACTGTAATATCTCTGATCCTTGCACACATGCAATCTGCCAAATTAAAATTTTAAAAATCTCAACATTGTTAAGCAATCACTTGGATATACCCCTTCATTTCCCTTTTATGCACTAACATACCAGGATAAGTATGAGTTACCAAAGAAAAAAAGAAGAAACACTTCAGTTACTGGTATACTTCAAACAAATGAAAATATACATTTCTTCCAAAAGAAAAACCAGGTTAAATTTTAGTAAAAGCATATTTGGGTTCAACTGATCATTTTAAATTAACCTTAACAAGGACATAGGTCAGTACCATGAATTCAGAAATTCTTTATAGTGATAAGGTATTCATGGTTTAAATGAGCCTTATAAAAATTTGTTTCCACTTCCTTGCATACAATTTAAAAATTCACCCCAATATATGACACAGGTTAAGTTTAAACAAATCCAGGCAGTTACAGATCTTAATACTAAGGCCCTCAAACTTGGGTTCTTTTTTTTTTTTTTTTTTTTTTTGGTGGTGCTGGGGATCAAACTTGGGTTCTAATGCTAGTGAGTTAGGCGCCCAAACTGGCAAGTGCTATTCATTATTCACTAGTAAAAATGCAAGCCAAAATCTGCATCCAATCAGACAGCCATGCTTCATTTATTAAAATCTCTGCAACACGTGCAATTATCAGTTAAGGAAAAATTAAATTTGGGGAAGGTTATTTCTCTTCAAGTTGATTGTTTGGGTTTCTTTCAAAGCTCAGGGCAATCAGCTAACTATAAGCTCCACTCCACATCTGTCCCCTAGTCAGGGGTCCTGCAGCTCAGCAACATGCAAGACACAACCTTCTGTGCTTGTGTATCCAGAATGGTCTTGGACTCCAAGAAAGTGAAAATTGATGTTTCCACGCGCCAGAGTGCCAAAAATCTTTAATGTTTAAAATGTGCCTTACTCATTCTTCCCGAATAAACACAGAAACATATTCTGCAAACCAAATTTAACGCCAAATGGCCGGGGGAGAGGGTCATTATTAAAAGAAAAAGATGGGACTGGGGATATAGCTCAGTTGGTAGAGTGCTTGCCTTGCAAGCACAAGGCCCTGGGTTCAATCCCCAGCACCGAAAAAAGAAAAAGATGAAAGTCCACCGCCACCACTGAGCAGGAACTTTAATGAAGTTGATCTAATAAGCACCGGAAAGAGTAAAGATGTTGCCAGCGTTTGCCCATCCTCCCAACGCCCCAGCGCGCCCTCATACACACGCTAGTTTGCGTGCACGCTGCCAGTCTCCTGCTTCCTCCTAGGACACCAGCGGCAGCACGTCTGGGTTAACAAGTTGCCACCTGACGCGGCGCTTCGCCAGGGGGCCGAGTATGGGGGAGGGGGTGTCCGGTGCGGCGCAGAACCTCAGAGACCCGGGTATGGGAGTGGGGCGGGAGCTTCCTCTCCAGTCTAACTCTAACCTCTCTGGAAACGAGAAGATACGCTCATCTGGGCTCTCCCAAGGCGCCGCGCAACCGCGGAGATCTACTGAAGTCGCCGGCCGCTCGGGGCAGGGGTCGGAGGGAGCGGGAAAATCGCCCCGGGAGCTGCGGTTAGATGAGGGTGATCAATTGGGGCGCAGCTGACACTGGCGGCTCCGGCCCGGCTGCTGCTCCGGGTCGGAAGGGGCGGCGCAGCGCCTACGCCCGGCGGCGGCTGCTGAGAACTTCAGGCAAAGTTTTCTGTTGTTCCTTTAGGAGCTGGCCAGGGACTTGAAGTGGCGGACGTCCAAACCAAAGCACCAGCCCAGGCCGCGGAGAGAGAGGCCAAACTGGGGGTCCCGGGTCCCGGACTAGTCCACTCGCCCTGGTTCTGAGCGCCATCCTTCCCTTCAGGCTCCTAGCCCTGTGCCACGCTGACCCGCAGATCCGGTGCCTGACCCGCCTCGCCCCCTGGCCGACCCCGACGCCCTCCTCGAGCTCTCCTACCAGGAAGGTTCCGGCGCCAGACACACCCGGCTCTGACCCCTCCGCTCCAGGAGCGGCTGCGCTTACCTGGAAACGTGTCCCCCGTAACAGTTAGCGAAAGTACGGCCAAAGTCGCCAGTCAAGTCCCGAGTCTTCTCATCGTGCTTAGTGCGCGCCCGGCCGCTCCCCATCGGCGGCGGCTGCTGCCGAGGGTGGGCGCGCGAAGGCGGAGGGGGGATGGGAGTTGGGACTTCCATACAGCGGGGAGAGACGGAAAGCTTTGAATCAACCCCCAAAGTGCCAATAGTTGCAGAAGTCCGAACTCCAGCGGCTCCCGGGAGCGGGGACGGCGCCCTGGGTCCCCTTGCCTTGCTCCTCTCCGCATCTGGCAGTGCTGCGTGAGGGAGTGGTGCGCGCGCGTCAGGGAAACCAAAACTCCTCCCTGGGGTCCGGCAGCTGCACCCGCCGCCGCTCGCCTTACGCTGCCCCGGACCCGAGCCGCGGGTGCGGGTCGTGGCCGCGCACATCCTGCCCGCCGCCTCTCTGCTGGGCAGCCCCAAGCCAGCCCCGGTCGGCGGCGCGCCGATGGCCGAGCCCGCGCAGGCAGCGTGCGGGGCTCTTGCTCTAACTGACCAGCAATGCCCCGCAGGACGGCTGAAGGGAGAGCCCATGTCATGGTCGCGGGGCGCCGCCACGGCCCGCTAGAGGGCATGAGCACCTGCGCCCCATCCTGCCGGCTTCCAGGCGCTCGGCCGCTGCGGCGCCTCTGGGAGCTCCAGCTTGCGCCCGGGTGGCCCCGCGGGGCACACGGGTCACTGCCCCGAGCCCCGGCACCCAAGAAGCAGGGCGCGCTTCCATGCTGCCTGGTGTCTGGGCGTCCGGTGTGCGAGCCGCGGGCTGTCATGGAAGGCGGCGGGCACTCCAAAACCAGGTTTTGAACATAAACCCTGATTTCTGTATCTGGTGCAAAGTGCTGGGCAACGAAGGAGAAAGAAAGATGGGGAGCGAATCAAGGAATGTCTCGAAATATTTTAATTTGCCATTTTGAGTCTGAGGTGACTTACTGAGAATTTTAAAAATTTTCAACTGCTTCAGTAAAGCGTAAATTTTAAACATTTTATTTATTTTTAAATGATCCAGTCCCCTCAGAAAAAGAACATTGAACCAACTCAAGACAGCTGTAGGCTCCTGGCCTCCCCACTGGAAGCCAAAGGGGCTTGGGAAGAGGTTAAATTGGAAATCAGAATAACTGTATATCAGAAAGTTCTAACTTGGCACCGAGTCAAGTCCCTTTGGACTCCAGGGTGCCTGGAGCTCTCCAGGACTGCTTCCTTTAAGAAGCATCCTCTACGCAGCCCTCCCCTGCTTGTGGTACTTTGAAGACCCAATAAATACTTTGACCCACATTCATGCTGACCAGGTCTACAGAGGGCCCCAGAACCAGCAGACAAGGATACCTTACAGGTGTCATCCTCCCAGGGTAAATTTGGAAATCCAGGACTTTTGCCTTTGATATGGTAACCAGCACTTTCTTCCTGAATTCCACGTACTAGGCCCTTATCAGACCTGCTGTTTAAAATAAGTCTCCATGTTAATAATTTTCATCTAACTATGACCTCACATCACCATGCTATTTTATCCAAATATGTACCTGTTGAACCTTATCTTTAATTGCAAAATGAAATTTTGAAGTCTGACAGGGGGAGTCTCATATTTCAAAAAGGATCAACAAGCCAGGGTGATCCAGTCAGCAATCTGGGTTTTTCCATTTTGGTGAAATTGTGTCCTATAACAGAATACAAATTTGCTTTTTAAAAATGGAAGTTGGGTTTCCAATAGAGTTTTACACAAGTGAGGATCCAGATAGGAAGTAAAAGTCAGTCTAGTCACGTTGCTTCTGAGTTAACTTCTTTAAATTGGACAAAGAGGTTGATGTTTCATTCGCAAAGTATGTTAATTCTTTCAGTAAATATCTACTAAGGCAATACAGTTTGCCAGGCACTGTGCTAAGTGCCAGAGGTTGTCTTAGCCTGGGCTCCCTCAGAAGCCGACCTTACTGTTAAAATTTAAGTACATGTGGTTGTTTTTTAATTGGAGGAGTAATTTTTTTTAAACTAGGAAATAAAAGAATTCAATTTAGGGTGTGTTAATGAGCGGGTTACTGCTGAGGGCAACTGGGCTTGATCCTCTGGGAATCTTTGAGGTTTGGGAATTCCACTGCTGCTACCACAGGACTTCCCTAGTAACCCCTGGAAAATTCTGTCCCGTCCTACTGTTTCTTAAAGCTCAGGGAAGGGTCTGAATGTCAATTGTCCTTGTTCTGTGCTCTTCATGACAATGGTAGGCTGACCGCCTTTAACCTGCCATTCACATTTCAAAGGGTAAGGGAGGTTTACCCAGCAGCAACTTCCCTTACAATTCAGGACTACTACTATATATATTTTTTTTAACTCCCTCTTAAAGGTAACTGGTCAAAGCAGCCTTGGAGCCCAAAGGGAAGGCCTCTATTGAAAACAAAGTCATCCTAAGGAAGGGCCCACCTAAGGGTGCTCACAATGGGGGGTTTGCTTTGGCTTGTATTTTCTGCAATGGAGATTTTTCTTTCAGTCTAAGTACATTTCACTTCAGGGTATCTGGGGACAATAGTGACATTTACATTGTGGTTGGTCAAAGTTAGGGATGCTGTCAAGCAAGCCCCTACTATTGTTGGACTTGGGGAAGAGTTAGGGACCGAAGACCTACTTACATATGTCTAAATTTTATCAAGCTACCAAACTACTATGTATCTTCTTATTATATCTTGTTAATCAAATTAAAATTTTTAAAAAAATATATAGTGTGGGGAGGGAGTGGGGGGAGGAAAAATAATAGAATGAGGAAAAACATCATTACCCTATGTACATGTATCATTACACAAATGGTGCGACTCTACTTTGTGTACAACCAGAGAAACGATAGTTGTACCCCTTTGTGTACAATGAATCAAAATAAATAAAAAATATATATACACATACAGTTTGGGGGGGTTGTTTTTGTTACTGAAGGAGGAGGGTTGGTAGGAATTGAACCCAGGGCCTTGAGCATGCTCAGTACTGACTAGATTTTCTGTTAAGAAACAGTGTGGCTATATTGATAAGTAATCCGTACATAATTCATTTATTATGGCATATATATTCCAGAAAATTGGTGTATTCCTTTCTTTTAGCAAAATCACTAATAAGATTGTTATAATCGAGATTTTTCCCATAATGTGTGTTCTATTAACAGCAAGGATCTAAAGTTGTGCATTTCTCCATGGTAGCACCTAGCAACTTTCAGTTTTGTCACCTAGTGGCACCAGCTACATTTCCAGTGCTCAGGAAGAACATATGACCAGTGGCTACTGTACTGGACAGCCCAGAGAGAGAATTTTTTCATCACTACAACTGTGATCTAAAATATCAGTGTACTCAAATTATATAAAATCTAAGCTTATATTTTCATCAAAAATGTCAATTTTTTAAATTCATAAAGTTAAAATTACTTTGTAGTTGAAATTTATCTCCTTTCAGATGATTCAAAGTGATCTCTTAGAATTCACGTTCAAAATACAAATTATGACTGAATTTCAGCATTTAAGTATGTATATTTTTTGTACTGGGATTGAACCCCGGGGCACTTACCCGCTTGGCCACATCTGCAGCACTTTTTCTTAATTAATTTATTTGTTTTATTTTTGGAGGAAGGGTCTTGCTAAGTTGCTTAAGGCCTTGCTGAGTGACAGGCTGGTCTTGAATTTGCAGTCCTTCTACTAGGCTAGGATTATAGGCATGCACCAGCATGCACAGCTTACATAAAAATTTTTAAACCTTAAAACTGTTTCATATTTGAAACTGTAATATACTTTATTAATGTTTAAATAAAACATAAACCTATCAGCAGTTCTAGCACTGAGTCCACCCAGCTGCCAATGTAAAGAACTAGTATCATGTTTCCTGTGTTAGCAACACAGCTACCATACAGTAGTGCTCATTATTTAGCTTTATAAAATAATCCTCAATGACCACATTCAACTACACATAAATATATACTAATGTGTGACTGCCTCCAGAACCATGAATTGGGTCAAAAAAGGAAACAAGCAAATGGGTATTTAGTATTACTGGAAAAAACACCCACTACTTAGACTCTAAGATCTGCTTGCTATCCAAAAGGAAGGATTTGACAGTTTCATTACTATGGCTTCAAATCAGTGTCCTCCACCATTACATCATGCACGCACCTAGGAGTGACCATCTTCCCTGTCAGCAGCATCATGTCCTGCAAGCCTTCCAGGTGCTGGGCGCAGCTACCTTTTGTTTCAAGGACATGGGGCATAATTGGGATGAAGTATATTCTGGGGCCTAAACAGAGGCAATGTTTGGGTCATGTTTTATGCTCTGTTGGCATGAAGCACCAGACCCCTAGGGACTGAGGCAACCATGTGTTCCTAAATAAATATTTTTACAAGTTTGTGATACTGGGTTCTCCAAAGCCAAGGCCAGGGCAGAGCCCCTTTTGCCTAGTTTGTGTGGAGAACCGCTGGCTGTACCTATGTAGTGATAAAGCCTTTGGCAACAGTAACTGTTTCTGATTTTGATCCCAAACCCATTAAAGTAAGTGAATAAAAAAATGAAAACTGATCTGACCAAAACCCATCCCTCTTATCCTAAATGTTATGTTGAATTTGGAGGTTAATTACAAGCAGGAAGTTCCTTAAGCCGTGGAAAATATCACCTCACCTGCCAGAGAGCATAGAGGAAAGGGATTATTTAAATATCCCCAAGACAACATAATAGGGACTGTGGTGTTCTTATATAGGCCTTGCTGAGATGATAACTTCGGGATCATGAAAATTTGCTCTGAGATAATAAATGGAAAATGGAAATGAGCACCCCTGAATAAGATTCCACAATGAAACGTTCTATTGATCAAAAAATTATGTTTGGGGAGGGAAGAAGGGGAGAAGGATGGACTTGAATTCAAAGTCCAATTCAATATGAATCCCAACTGTGTGTGTAAAATTAGTTTGTTTCCACTTCCTGGCTTGTAGAAATGGATTAGATGTGAAAGCTCTGTGTAAACTCTGAGGCACTGAGCAAACGTGATTATTTATCATGCTGATCTCCGATTAAACAAAGCTTTAAGTGAGCAATGCCCCTCACTCCTGCCTGCCCTGCTTCCATTTTTCTTTAGAGACCTGTGTGAGCTGTGGGGCAGCAGAAGGACACTTGGCTGGTGGACATGCACATCCCTGGACTCAAACACACACCTCACTCATTTGGGGATATTTTTATATTTTTGTGGTGCTGGGTGAACCCAGGGTCTCATGAACGCTCAGCTTTACCATTGAGCTCCACCCCAAACTCCTAACATCAAACAGAAGAGGAACAAACAGAACTTTCCATCCAGAACTTCATTTCCCAGCTTCACTCTCTTTTTGAATGTTGTCTTGGTCCTTTTCCTGGCACTGCTGTACCACAGACTGGTATATTTTGACTCAAGCGTCTGGAGTACAAGGTCACAGGGCTACATCTGGTGATGGTTTTGCTGGCAGAGCCCCAAGGTAGCACAGGGCATCATATAGTAAGAGACCTTACCTAAACCCAATCCTTATAAGCACCATGTTCAACTAAGTTTCTCCCCTCTTACTATCTCATAATGGGGATTAAACCTCAACTGAGTATCAGGGACAAATCATATTCAAACCTCAGTAAATGTGTGTGTACATGGAACCAGGAGAGTGGGATGAAATGAAAAGCACAGGACTGGTTTGTCACAGAGGCAAATAGGCTCAGTGGTTAAATGCCTCTGGGTTCAATGCCCAGTACAAAAAAAAGAGCAAAAATGAAACAAAAAACCTCAGGACTGAGGGATAGCTCAGTGGTAGAGTGCCTTCCTAGCATGTGTGAGGCCTGTGTTCAACAGTATATGGTTGAACCATCTCTTGGTTTTGTTTTAGGTATACCAGTTGTCTCCATATTGAATCATCTTCTTCTCTCTTCCATATTTATTACCTTTTTTCTTGTTGTTTTTATTACATCCTGATTCTGTAATTGTCATTGTTGACTCATGGCAACTGTACATCTGTTGCCTTAGATATTTAATTTCTTAGCAACTCTAATTGAGAAATAAATAGCTCTTAGTCTACAGAGAAGTCAGTGCCTATCTCCGGAATCCAACTTTTCAAGTATTATTGTTAATAAAGGTGTTGCTACTATGTCAGGAGTTGTCTGTGACCTTTAAGATGTGCCACCCTCACTCATGTCAGATTTTTTTCTATGGATAATTAAGTCATATATGTGAACCATTTCAATAGGTAGGCTGATAGATAACTTAGGTAAAGTGGTACATGCAGAGAGATAATATGGTATAGATATAGGTGTCAATCACATAGAAAAGTTGAAGGTACAGACAACAAAAATTTTAAATATTTAGGAGTTAAGAAAATGGGGACTTAGCATGTGGCTTCTCCAACCATTCAGCAATCCCAAACACATGGATGATTTCTTTGCTTATAATTTTATCTCTTCCTTGTAGGCTCCTCCTCTCCTCCCTTCTCTATCTCTGTATGCCTAAATCTTGTCCACCCAGCAACATGTACATACTTTTCAGGAAACTCCCTTGGAATCCCATCTCTTTGGGGTGGGGAGGTAGTGATACTGGAGATTGAATCCGGGGTGCTATACCATTGAGTCACATCCCCAGACTTTTAAATTCTTTACAGTGAGACAAGGCCTCACAAAGTTGCTGAGGCTGACCTTGAAATTGCCATCCTTCTGCCTCAGCCTCCTGAGTCTCTAGGATTATAGGTGTGTGCCTCTGTGCCTGTCAGACAATCCTATCTTGAGATAATCTGCCTTTCCATTCATCTCTCTTAACAATTAATTGCTACTTGTACTATGATACAGAAGCAGGGAAATGGAGAGGTATGCTTAGAAAATAGCAAGGATAGACTTAAAACAGTTGTTGAATGACAGGTGGGTTAAGATTTATATAAAAGAAAGAAGCAGAAGAGCATTTTAGATATGGTGGAGATGATTAGAGAAGATGAAAAAAGCATTCAGACTCGAAGTCAGAGGGCTGCTTTCTGGAAATAGATGATTCATATTGAAGATAGCAGAAGGTAAAATGTTCGAATCTAGTTGGGGAGCAGATGGTGTAGGACCTTTCATGATGCCTCAGGGTGAGGAGTTTGGACTTCATTCTGAGAGCAACAGGGGGCCCTCGAATGCATTGTTAAAGTAGGCATTTTTGTATGATTAATTTGGCAGCAATATGTAGGATGAACACAGGGAGCTTATTAAAAAGATATTTTGGTCAGATGAGGGCAGCAGGTACAAATTTTAAAGGCCTATTCAAGTGTACAACAACATAAACAGAACCGATACGTCCTAGAATTGATTTAAATTTCTGGTGCTGAGTTTCCATTCTGTTTCCTGCAAGGCAATGTATTCAAGTCACTTTTAGGTAAAATAAGTCCAATTCTGTGCTTTCTCAGGGTCTTGAATTCCATCAGTTTTGATGGGATGGAAAAGAAAGGTGGAGGTGGTCTATGTTGGTTTTAGCTTTCTCTGCACATGGTGGAGACTGGTCCCAAGATTACTTGTCACATTTGCCATTTGTGTACCTGTGGGATAGTGGTCACCAGGAGCCAAGACCGTCCACATGAAATCCTTGTATGAGAAGTTCCCTCGTGCTGACTGTCCTGGCAGGTCCTTCTCTTAGACAATGCCGGTCCCCGACTAGAGGATCATGGAAGCCTTCAGATACTCCCTACACCTCTCCAGCCCAAAGGACACTAGGTGAATTGAATCTAGCTATCGCTTGAATGTGAGCCACACCATCAGTTTCATCTGCAGCTTCCTCTGAATGATGGCAGTTGGTGTTTGTGTGTGTGTGTAGGTGTTTGTGTGAATGTGTGTGTGTGTCTCCAGGTTTTGCTCAGATGTCTTCCACCTTCGTCCATGAGAAGACCTTTCATTTTATGAGTCCCTAAATTTAAATAAAAGGATCTGTTATGTCTTCCCACTGGGCTTATCCTGAGAGCACAGAAAGCAGGGCATGAGATCCTCATACTCACTTTTACATCTATTTCTTTTTCTCTGACAACCACTCTCTTCATTCCCTTATTTCCAGCTTGGGATTATTTTATTCTAGTTTAGTTTGGGACTTATGCTCGTAGATCTGAATATTTCAGTATAATCCCAAGATCAGGGGAATTTAAAATTAAGAATTAATTTCGTGTTTTGTTGTTTCCTGGTTCTACAAAGTTCCCCTGTGAGTGTCTCCTGTATTACTTTCTGGAAAGAAGGAGACTTAGGAAATGATTTAAGTGAGCATAGGAGTGGACATAGGTAATCATATGAAATAGCACCTTGTGGTGTCTTCATGGCATAGGCTCAGGTAGAAAAGAGATAAGAATGAAGTATCTATTGGATTTTAATAGAGTATGTCTTGGTCCATTTTGTGCTGCTATAACAGAAAATCTGAGATTGGGTGACTTACAATGAAAACAAATTTATTTTTCAAAGTTCTGGAGGCTGGGAAGTCCAAGTTGGAGGGACCAGTATCTGGTGAGGGCCTTCTTGATGCGTATCCCATGGTATAAGGTGGAAGGGTAAGAGAGAATGCTTGTGTGAGAGAGGGGAGGCTGAACTCACCCCTTTTATAACCAAACACGACCACCATAACAGCAACAATCCACTGGTGAGGGCAGAGCCCTCATGACATAATTACCTTGTTTTTTTGTTTGTTTGTTTGTTTGTTTGTTTTAGTTGTCAATGGATCTTTTATTTTATTTATTTATATGTGGTGCTGAGCATGGAACCCAGGGCCTCAAAAATGCCAGGCAAGTGCTCTACCACTGAGCCACAACTCCAGCCTCCTTATTACCTCTGGAAAAGTCCACTCCCACACTGTTCCATTGGAATTAATTTTCCAACACATGAACACTGAGTTTCCAAACTACAGCAGAGGATTAGTACGTAATGTAGATAAAGCATTCAAAGGATGTTTTGTAAGATTTTGTGCCTGAGTAATAGGAAATGAATGGCATTGAGGGAATAAAAAAAAAGTAAGAATGAGAAAGAGAGACAAGCTAGTTGCATATGTTCCATGGCTTGAAATACTTGAACCTGGATGAGAGCAGCACATTGAATACATGACAAGTAGTAGAATGTGCATCACTTTATTAGTGACATAGGAGCAGGCTCTAGAGCCTCAATCACTTGACCCAACTCACTAACGATGGTGTGGAAATGATTAATTTATCCTGGGGGTTTTACCCAACAGGTTGACTCTAGTGGTCATTGTGCATGCCCCGTGGGTCTTTCAGATGGGTCTGATGCTTGGACAGCAGTTAGATCAGAAGACTGATGAGGGAATATAGAATAAGAACAGACAGATTCATTTGAAATTATGACCTGTCCAACTAGAAATAAGATAATTTGCTCTTGGTCCTGGGACTATTCCTAAGTTATCCTGTGGCAGTCTTTAGAATCAGAGTGTCTCTTTACCTAGAGGAGTGAGGACATGCTAACAAATTCTCTACTATTCATTTTCTATATTCTTTATGTGTCACCTAAAACCTCTTGTCATTTCCTTATGACAGTTTGCAATTTCTTAAATTACTGCTAATCTTCCACTAGTCACATTTCAAATTGATGACACCCTTTTAGAGAAGCACACTAGGCCCCTTGGTGACACTTAGCACCCTCAAATTGCTAGCAATATGCTAGTGAATCATCTCTTGTGTGGCTTATTTACCAGGATGATTTCTGCAGATGGCTAACCTCCCCATTTTATATTGATTTCTGTTAGTTCTAAACTCTAAGCGTGGTATATTTGACTGTCCTAATTTTAGGTTATAAGCTTTTGTTGTTATTCTTTAGCCTTCCTTTCTAAATTTCCATATTTCTGGCATTTTCCAGAATTTAGAAAGGGAGGTGATGGGGTAGTTCTTACTTTAGTTTGGGATACAGTGAGAATCTGACATAGAGTCCATATTGAGTTAACTAGAATAAAAATTATTAATTCCAAAGGTTTCTTTTTTCCTTCCCCAATGAAGAATTAAGACCCAGCATCTGGACATATCAAGATAAAAGAATAGTTTTATTACTCTGTCCCAAGGAAACAGTACCTGGAATATAACAGTTACTTCTTAATAAATATTTGTTGGATGGATGAATGGATAAAATTAGATGGAAGAACAAAACTTAATGCAAAATCAAACTGATTTCCCAATGCTTCACTCTAGAATTGAACTAACCTATGCCCTTCTGGAAAGATCCTGACAACCCAAATCTTCTGTGGAGGTTGAAAGTCTTCCTCCATGGCTGCCTTGGAGACAGTCAGTGAGTTTGCCTCCAGGGCAGGTCACCTGTCCTTTCTAGGGAAGGAGTAAGAAAGTGGAGAGAGGCCAGGAAATTTATTCTGAGGAGAAGTCCCCTCAGGGAACCAAAGACCAGGTCAGAAGTCTCCTTTGTAACGTTCCCAGAGTTGGCTCTTCGAAGTCATTGAAACTAATAGTTAAACCTTATGATCAAACAAGCTGCCCAACCCTGGGGAGCATAGCTATGAGAATCATTTTCTGCATTTAAAAAACCTTAAGGTCAAACACAGAGATTTTCTATCTGAGCCATTTTTAACTCTGGGCTCAGCATTAAGTGTATTTATTTTGTTGTGCAACTATCACGGCCATGTGTTTCCAGAGCTCTTTTCATAGTACAAATCTGAAGCTCTGTATCCATTAAACAGTAAGTCCCATTGTTCCTTCCCCATAACCTTTTGTCAGCTGCTATTCTTCTTACTATCTCTGTAAATTTAAATATGATGAAAGGAGATATTCTTAAAATCAGTATTGTCACACACACACAAAAGTATGTGGAAGGTGAAAGCTTAGATGTATGCCCACATAAGCTTCTTAACCCAAATAAATACTTCAGAATCAACATCACCCCAGTACTTGCCAACCACAGGTTCTTCCCATCCACTCTGCCTCTCTCAGGGAGGCAGATTGTCCAGGAAGCCTGGGCAGAGTGGGATCATCTCTGGACCAGTAGACCCCGAGGTAATGCCCAGAAGGGTCTGACTGGAGCAGGCTCAACCTTCTCTCAAACTCTCCAGGAAAATGGGAAAAGGCTCCCTACTGGAATGACGGAATGGCATGGAGGTAGGAGAGGCCAGGACTTCTGGGGGAAATTCCTTGGAGGGGACACAAGGTCAATGATCAGGATGGGTGGAAAGAAGGTCTAGAAAGTTCTTCTCACCTTCACACCAATCACTGTCTGACACACTGTCTGACACAAAAAGAGGGAAGCCAGAGCCACAACAATCTTGGAAGATGATGGCAGTTAGCTGGAATCATGTCACAGTCTCATCAAGTCGTGTTTATATACCTTAGATTATGAGGAAAGGAAACTGACTGCCTTGGAAGCTTATTACTGACAACTTGCAAACACATATTTGTTTCTAAGTTGGTTCTTTTTTTTATCAGAGAAAGAGTGAGTAACAATTCTACTACCACAGACTAAAGAGATTATTATCCTCAAGAGATCACTTTGTCAACCCAAAGTGAAT